>JAVDBV010049570.1:0-15468 GCA_032619315.1 Piper longum
TATATATATATATATATATATATTACTCATTTAAAAATGCATAGAAGAGACACATAAGATAATTACAATTATTTTGTGCTCTCGTGAATATAATCGTACCTACTTTTGGTACTTTTGGTACTTTTGGTAAGGTCGATTATTTCAAAATTTTTATGAGCAAAATCTATAACACCTCAAATATATTTCATGTTTATTAACTGAATTAGAATGTCAATAATCCTAATTAAGTCGGCTAACCCAAATCTAACTCGTGTAGATCTACACTTGGTATCGTAAGATAAAAATACTAAACAGTATGAATGTATGAATGTACAAAATCCTAACATACTAATATATAGATAACATGTCAATCAATTCATAAACTAAAATAATTTCGATAAAATTATTATAAATATATCACGTATTGATATTCATACAAAATTCTAATTTGTCCCATAAATCATTATAAATCTTGGATCTCGACCCCATTCTATTTACATTTCACATTAAATTCTTGGTCTTGACCCACTTATTATATATGTGTAATATCTAAACTTATTTACTAAAACATATATATTAATATGTAATTATTAGCAATCTTTTTACAGACATCATATCACATTATATTATTATATGTTGTATTTTATCACATTGTTTTTAATATAATAATATAAATAAAATATTAATATTCTATTATTTAACATGTGTGTGTAAAAAACATCACTACTTATTACTTTCAATCTATCGGACCTTAATTGTGTAGATGAATTATTTGATTGCACCGATACAATGGTATATATTTTTGCCTAGCCTGACTTATTAGTCATTGAATATTGGTGGAGCTTGATTCAATTCATCAACTGATAAATAATATGGTTGTTGATTGGGTATCTAACCTGAACTCAATTTAATCACATATTATTCTCATCACTGATAATTGAGCATATGTTGAAATATGATTTTTTATATTAATATTATAATATTTACTTACAAAATTGAAAATTGCCAAAAAAAAATATTTATAAATGTTCAATAAAATATTTTCCTACCTAAATCACATCATCCAAGACTTCGTAGTTGGGCCCATGATTTGAGAACATCATTTTAGACCTGAAATCAATTACATAACATTTGTTTTCTAGAACAAATTAACGTCGATTTTGAGAAAACCGATTTTTTTATTTTATAAGATAAATAAAATAATAAAAGAGCAATAGGAGTCTCTATTTATTTAAGCAGCAATACATAATCTTTGCTTACGACTATTTGATTTTTATATATGTACTACTTGATAAATTAAAATATTATTGTTCAAAATACAATTTTAACATTAATAGGCTAAAAATAATTATATATAAATACAACCGAAATTAATTCAACTTAACCCAAATTAAAGTAGGCTCGTTTTTAAATTGAGCTCACTAAAACAATCAACTCATAACTCCTAACTCAGAAGCGTGGGTGTGATAACTCAGATCGTCGTCTTCCCCGCCAAGACGACGTCGATGAGCTCAAACAGGTTGCGCTCCGAAGTACCACTCTCGCCGACGGCGTCCATGGCGCTCACCATGAGCAGCTCAGCTCTGTCCTTCATCTTCCTCCCCTCCTCTCCCGCCATCACCGCTTCCAACGCCCGCACCACCTTCTCCTTGGTCAACCTCCCCCCCTCCACCTCCCCACCTCCCGTTGAGCCTTTGGTCCCTGAAGAACGGCCAGCACACGAGCGGCACCCCAGCCGCGACGCCCTCCAGCACCGAGTTCCACCCGCAGTGCGTCACGAAGGCGCGGGGCGCCGGGAGGGCCAGCACCGCCAGTTGGACGGCACCACCACCCCCTTTCGCCTCGTCCTCTCAGCTAACCCGTCGGGCAGGCCCTGCTGCTTCGTTGTCGAGGGACCAGACGAATCGGAACGGGGTCGCCTCCAGGGCCTAGGCCAGGGCAGTCAGCTCGGCGGGTAGCAGCTCCACGGCCGATCCGAAGGCAACGTAGACGGCCGGGACGTCGGAGCTATTAAGGCGTCCGGTTGGTTGTCCGGCGGCGTTTTCAGGAGCGTTGATGGGAGGAGGAAGAAGCGCAGGTGCAGGGCGGGCAGGTCAGGACGGCGGCTTCCTGGCCTTCGAAGGAGTTGACGACGACGGCAGCAGCGCCGACGGACGTCTCGGTGATTTGGGCGAGCAGTCGGGAGAGGACGGAGTCGAGGTCGCCGAAGACGATCCCCTCTGGTAGGTCTCGGACTCCGCATTTGGCCAGGCGGGGCATGTAGTCGAGTGGCTCATCCATCTTCGCATCCCTGCTCATACCAAAACATCGCATTTGTGGTGGGATTGCAGAAAGATTGAAGCTTTCAGTCCATTGGGCTGAGTGTTCCTCGCCTGCTTTCTAAAATGAACATGTGGTTAGGCGGATAAACCATTTAGAATTTGCATTGTATTAAAACTAATTGAATTACAAATTAAAGTGTAATGTTAAAAATTTATAAAATTAATAATTTAACTACTATCATTCAAATTTCATAAAAGCGAATTTCAAAAGAATGAGTTGAAACTACTAAACAACCAACTAAAATCATACAACATATATAATTATACATATTTTGTCAAAATACATAATGATACTACATACAACCCTGACAACTTAATGAAATATATAATATGTCAAAAATATATACATCTACTTGAATATAGTTGACGATAATATAAATATATTATATATATTAACAATAGCATGCCTATATTATACTTAAACATATGTATGTAGTGGAATCTAGTCGACGATGTGTGTATCATATATAAATATAAATATGTACTTAAATCTAGCCTACGGTAATATATTTATTCTAGTAGGATCATAAAGAAAAGCACACATACCTATACATATAGGTGTTAGTGCATTGCTAACATGATAACCAATGACTAGTAAATCGATAACCCATGACTACTAGATCAAACAAGAAGTCTAGTAATACTTAATATAAAAAAGTATACACTTTAATGTATGGTTGACGTACGAGTATGTCAACGTGCAACCAACTTAATTAATAAATTCTGACAAATTCCAAACCAACGACCATTTTAAAAATATAACACTCATTTTCAGTCCACCCGTGAACCAACCCAAAAATATTATCGACGATCGAGCTGTTCGTTAATTTACTTGATTCGATTATATTAACCCAAATCTACCCTCGGTATCTCAAGACGGTGATAATGTAATATGTAAAGCATGGATGGAATGTTTGGGTTATAATGTTCTCCTATATGCATGCTATGATATGCAGGCAAACATAAAAACAAACCAAAAGCGTTAAGTTAAAAAAGAAATATCTATTTTTAAAATAAAACAAGCAAAGTTTTTCCTAAAAGTACAATAGAGGCCACTCTGTTATCAGCAAGTAGTATATATTTATAACAACAAAATCTACAAACACAGTCGAAACATAGTATTTTTATCACATTTCCGGTCACAACTTTTTTCATCTTATAAACCAACTCTAAACTCTGTTGATCACTTGTTTGTTTCAATTTTTCTATTTTCGTTCATATACAAAGTATCTATAGCGGTTTAAAGGAAAACATTGAAATTTCATTATTCACACAGATCAACACATCATCAATTATAGTCGGCAGGTATATGTGTGCTCGATTTAAGTGCTGTCCTTTGAAGTCCCAATAGCTCTCATTTCTCATAGTTCTTGCTTACATATATAATAAAGAGCCGTCATTAACGAGTGTTATCGATCTAGAAATAACTAATAAACTGACACATGAGAGTGTTGAATAAAAACTTCATTACTCTTCCTCATAGAACTCTCATAAGGGTAATAACTCGCAGTCATCGACCTCACATGCGAGCTTCTCTTTTCTATCTCATTCTCATTCATTGATCACTTTAAACTATCTATTGCGTAGGAAAATTATTTTCTTTCCTATCAGCCCTATGCGTCCTCCGTATTATTCCTAACCTTGAGTACAAAGGACAAATACTATGCATGCGTCTTTAGTACCCTTTAAAACCACAAATCAAGACATGCGCTGCATAAACCTCCACACTTCTCCAGTTTTGAGGAACTCAAAGGTGAAGTTATAAGGTTCCTTCAAAAATGAAATGAATGTTCACTAATTCCAGAGCCTGCTTTGACGAACGCACGTCCTCCGTTGATTTTCCCTCATCTTATATCTCATTGAAAATGTGAAAACTATATGTACATAGGCCTGGGTAGTGATTTCAATATAATAGGCCCGAAGGCATCGTGAGTTGGATCTGAATTTTGAAAACAAACTCGATGAATCTCATCCCTAAAAGTTATTATTAATCCAGAAATTTCATATGACTAGATGGTCAGTGTGGAGTGGGATATAATAAACCCATCACTTGACACGTCTCCTTACCTATTAAACCTAAAACACAACAAAGTATAGAAGTCAAACTAGAAGCAAGTCCTAAATGGACCTAGTAGAAGCTCCTCTGTATTACTTCAGGCCAGGGGTCGAGTGCTTTCAAGTATGCGCCTTCAGTACCTTTTGAAACCATAAGTTTAGGCATGCACTGTATATCAGTACATATAAACCTTCACACTTTTTCGGGTTTGAGGAACTCAAAAGTGGAGTTATTAGGATTTCTTAGGAATAGAATGGATGCTCACCAATTCCAGAGCCCGCTTTGATGAACACATGCCCTATCTCAAAACGTGGCCATCGGTTTTCCATCGTTTTATATCTCACTGAAAATGCGAAAACTACATTTACATAGGCCTGGGTGGGGATTTCAATTAAAGGCCCGAAGGCATTGTGAGTTAGATTTGAGTTTCGAAAATAAGCTCGAGAGATCTCATTTTCGAGGATTATTAATCTGAAAATACAATCGGCTAAATGGCCTATGTAGAGTGGGATAAGATAAATCTACTACTCGACACGTCCACTTTCCTATTAAAACAAAGTATGACAAAATGAGATAATAAATAGAGAGCGAGTCCTAAACAAAACTAGTAGAAGCTTCAATCATGGTTACACACTTAGGCGGCAAACTCCTATTCCATACATATGTATCAAATCTAGAAACTAATGCCTTCTAACTGAATGATGCATCAAACTCATCATGAACATCATACTCACAATATAATCATCATCTATCAACAGTCAAACAATCATCAATGTAAAAATATTTCTAGCTCATCCTATTCATACCAATTTTATTATATTTTTCTAAGTCACGTTACAATTAATTAGCATGCTTAGATTTAATTTACCTAATCAGATCATTAGCATTCATTAAACACAATTCAAATCATACAAATGTTACTTCATCCACAATCGGGCATTTATCATGTCAAATAATTAATCTTAACATATTGTGTAAATAATTATCAATTTTAAATAATTAAATCGAAGGTAATTATAACTCGCATCGTCAGCAATCGACAACGGCTATGGTTTTGTCATGTGTCTCGCAACTTGAATTATGCACTCAACGTTGTCCGAAGTTTGATCGAGTTTGACTGAGTGAGGTTGAAGTAAGATCCGGCAAATTCAGGGAATTCAATTTTTTGACAGCTTTTCGACTGCTTTTTGCCGACTTTCTGGCTCGGTGGTGGTGGTATGGGGTACAGTGACACCGGCTCGGCGAGCTTGACATGTCTGCATGGACGATGAGGTTGGATGCGGTGCCGGCTCACCAAAAATGGTAAAAACCGTGGCAACCGGTGGTGGGGTGTGCATATTAGGCCGATATGGGCGGCGCTAGGCTTCACTTCGGTTGGGGAAGGTCGTCTTGGTCGGCGATGTCGAGGTGACGACTAGGCAGTAGCGGCAACGATCACCGGTGGCAGGATCGACAACGGGAGCATAGCGTGAACACTTGGCTCCCTCGCATCGAGGGTTGGGTGGGGAGAGAAATGGTTCGGCGGCTATATTTTAAATAAAACTTGATCGACTCTAACTCGAGTTAAAAAAATAACTAATCCGTAAGGAATCCTAAAAAAATCTAAAAAATTAGGAAAAAATCACATAAAATATAATACACGATATAACATCATAATGACATATTTTATAACTAAAAATTCATCCAAACTACCCTATAACATATCCTAATGAGCTATTCGGACTAAAAAAATTTATGAACAAATACAAAAAAAAGATGGCATACTGTTATATACTCTAATAACTTATTTTTCATCATCATTTTGACATTATTATATACATAGGTACAATTAACCCTTATTACTCATAACTCACAGTGAGCCTCGACTTAGCACGAAGTTTATGAAAATAATGACTCTACTCAAACCGATAATTGAACTGATTAGTTTGTTAATGTAAAATTGACCCGAGCTACAAATTTTACTAAAAAACTCAATAAAGGTGATTGTTTTATATAAGTTTTCTCCTTGTGGGTTGATAAAGGTATGCTTATATAGATATAATTTGATATGTAAAAATTAAAAAATAAGTAATGAAAGATCATAATAAATAAGTCATAAATACATACAAATTTTCATAATAACAAAATCTTAAAAAATAATAAATAAAATTTTCATGTGAAGGATTTTGGATTATTTGCCGGTGATTGTTGGAAATTTTGTCTCCACGTAAAGGATAGTTTCCTTTCCAAACACTTCTACCATGTCAAAATTTACAGGTTTTTACCGGCGGGCCTTTAGGACTCTTACCAGCGGGGGTATTCGCCGGAGACGGCGAGTGTGGGGATGGTCGACGAGGGAGACACCACCGGAGATCCACACCGACACCCACGGTATCCGCCGCTGCTCCGCCATCGCCCCCGCGCAGCTCATGAACTCGTCGCAGACCACCGTCTCACCCTCGGGCCGGCGGCCTCCTCCACCGCCGCGCGCACCGTCGCCGGCGGGGCATTGAGGAACAGTTCGATCTCCTCCTGCGGCCTCCCCTGGAAAACGTACCCGTCCGGCACGCCGCTCGCCACCTCGACCAGGCGCACGTTGCCGAGCGCCTTAGCGGAGCGGGCTGCGCCGGCGATGGCGGCCTTGGACTTGGAGGTGTTGAGGAAGGGGAAGGCGGTGGCCGGGGCGGCCGCCGCTAGTCTGGCCGTCAAGGCGACGAACGGGGCGGCTTGTGTGCCGAAGGAGAAGGTGACGACGACGACGACGCGGAGGTGAGCATGCTCCGGGGAGGTAGAGGTGGTCAGCGTCTTCTACTACTATACTAGCACTAGTACTAGAGTGTGAATGGTCCAAGCCCATGCTCTGTTCTTGTGAGCGAGTGCTTGTAGTGGTAGCTAGAGAAGGTGGCTTACCAGTTACTACCGGTTGGTAGCACGGGAAGCTACCATTTTCCTCAACTTCAAATCTGTCACAACTCACATTTCAATGTTGAACTCATACCAAGTTTCTAACAGGTACATCAAACAATGCATGGTTGGAATTTCTACCAATTGTATGGAATTGATGTCAGGGGAAACAAGATGCTTTGAGAGATCCCGGGAAAAAAATATGCTGTAAAAAAAATTTTTTATTGTTCTTTGAGGGTAGAGCTTTGGCCTGTTCTTGTATAGTCAATAAGTTTTCATGAGAATTTAGGTGCATGATATGAGTGGTCAATTCATGATTGTTGTAGGACTGGGCGAGATTAAATTTTATGTTTTGGCACTTCTTCTCTGAAACTGGATTGGAACTGTTACTTCTTCTATGTGTTCACTACCTCTAAATCCTTAAATAAATGCAGGGAAAATTGAAGATTATCATACTGCACACAGACCTGGAATGCATTTAGTTTACAAGAGCCCTCAGCTATTCTGACATCATATGAGTTACAATTTATTTGTTCTAAATGGATAGATCTCTAGCTGAGCTATTGTTCCAAAAAGCAGTTTAAGCACAAAAATTTGTGGTCTCAGGTCTCATTGAGGTGCTTGATCTTCCACAGATGAGCTACTGATACGCCTACAAAGTGAATGAGAACTCAATTCTAAATCTTGTGTTCTTGCTCAAAGTCACCAAACATGACATGAGCCCACAAACTCGGATCATAGGTTTTGAACCTTTGATTTGGTTCCATGTTTTTGCATTTAGTTGGATTAGAAAGAAGCAGTTGCCATAACCATCAACAACTAACTCTTATGATCACTGTATCTAAAAACTTTGAACAATATTTGTCTATCTTTTTTTATCCATGAAAACTTTCCCAGCAATGGGAAAACATCCAATTTCCTATCCTCAAAACACCTCCCTGACTACACCGGATTGCCCAACAAATTAAGAATCATACAAGCTAGGGAGAAGATGGTGTTTGTAAGCTAGGGAGAAGATGGTTTTTGTACAGACAAGAAGTGAAGAAAAGAGCCAATTAAGGGCTACAAAGTAATCATCTTTGTCAAGCTTTTACCATCAATCATGTATCTGTCGCTGGCTAGCCGGTTTGTGCGAAGGAAAACGATGAAATCACAAGCCATCGAGATGGTGTTGGCGGTGCCCGTTGTATGGCGGCGGCGGCGGCGGCAGCATGGCCGGGGAAGAAGACAACGAGGAGGAGGGAGGGCGGGGAAGGTGAACCAGCGTGGGCGAGGGTTGAGCTACAAAGGGGTGCGACAACAACTGCGCCGCCGTCCATCGCCTCGCCGGCTCTTTCTGCAGGCAGCACCCGACGAAGCTCCGGAACTCCGTCGACGCCTCCGGCGGCACCTCCGGCGGCGGCGAGTAGCAGATGGCGCACATGAGGCTTGCCCAGTCGCCGGCCTTCCCCGCCCCGAAGGGGAACCTGCCCAGGTAGCACTCGAGGATGCTGATACCCAAGCTCCATATGTCGCCGGCGAAGCCGTCGTACACCCCTTTGTTGAGGTCGGTGTTGATCCGCTCGGGGCTCATGTAGGCGATGGTGCCGACGGCGGAGTTGCAAGGGTCTATGGTCTGGGCCAAGATGCGGCTCACCCCGAAATCGGCGATCTTCACCTGGTTGGAGCTGTTGATGAGGAGGTTGGAGGGCTTGATGTCCCGGTGCACGATTTTCCGGCGATGGAGGTAGGCCAGGCCGCGGAGGACCTGGGCGGCGGCGGTGACCAACAGCGGCTCCGGCAGGCGGCGGCCGTCGAGGGTGCCGCCGTCCATGTACTCGAGCAGGATCTGGATCTTGCCGGCGGCGTCGTACATGCCGTGGCACCGGACGACGTTCGGGTGGTCGGCCGTCCGGAGGATCTCCACCTCCCGGCAGATCTGCCGCCTGACCGCCTCCTCGTGGTTGCCGTCGATGACCTTGAGCGCGTAGGCGCGGCCGGTGGGCCGGTGGCGGACGAGGTAGACCGTACCGCCGGCGCCGGAGCCGATCCTCTTGACGCGGTCCAGGTCGGCCAGGTTGGGGGTCGGTGAGCTGCCGCCGGACGGCGCCGGCGCCAACGAAGACGAGGAGGGGGGAGGGAGCGGGAGAGGGACGGCTAGAGATGGGTCGCGTTGTGGTAGTGGGAGGGTGAGGCCTGGCCGGCGTCGGCTAGCCGGCGACCTCGCCGGATTCATGGTTAGGCCAGGCCTGAGCACAATCTATCCAGATTTATTGCTTTTCTCTTCAAAATCAAACACTAAAAACATAACCATATCATCACAACAACAAAAAATGATTGATTGATTGATAGAACTAGAATCACAGAGTTTTGAAGAAGAGAAGAAGAGAAGGGGATTGGGTATAAATAGTGTGTGGTTAGAAATGGGCATGGGAAATTAGTCATGTTTTATCAGTGGGTTTAATTATTTTCCCCGAATTTAAAATAAGCTTTCCTGTCATTTTAACTATTTAATCAAAAATAAATAAAAGCCAATTTTTTCGAATTTTTTTTAAATAAAACTAAATCAAATTTAATTAAATTTTAGTGAAAGAAGCTTTTAGCTACATGAGATTAGACGGGACTCAGAAAAAGAGTGGTTTTGGGAAGGGGACGCGAATCATGAATACACAAGTAAAGCTGTTTGTTTGTCTGTAATCGATTCATGGAATGGTTTAGTAGTTAATTAAGCATTTGGGTAAAGATGATAATTAATTTAATGAGTTCTAGGTATTGTTAATGCTTGGTGTTGTTGTTTGTCGACTTTGTTTGGGTTGCTGATTAAGTTACTGCTTACTTTGGTTGTTGAAGATAGTTTAGATATACGAGGAGGATCCTTTGGTCGGCCGGCAAGGGCGGTAGATTACTAGATTAAAATCCTTGCTTTGGTCTTTGTTAACTTTTAATCTAATTCTAGCTGCTTCTCTTTGAGTCCATTCCTAACTTCTTTAAACTTCTTTTTGTCAAGAAATGAACTGTGCAATCTTTGATGGAAATAAACATTGTTTTTTTTTTTCTGTTTACGAAATGAAGTGTTACTGATGAAGAAAAGTTACGGAGAGCAGAAGATTCTATCCACTTTTGCCATCCTTTTAACAGATAAAGCAGCTTGTGTAATTATAGAGACGCCGAATACTGCATAAAGCGAAGACACCAAGCCAGCTGGCTTGGCACAGCTAGCTCTCTGGACAGCAAAGTACAAAAGAGAAAACCAGTGTCACTCTTGTATGATCAAAGGAAAATAAAAGGTTATTGCGATCAATACCCAGAAAAAATTTTGTCACTTGTTTTTTTTTTTTTTTTTATTATCGTCGTTCGATGCCGAGAAAAATCCTTATTTCATATAATTTGCGAGTTTTGTTTCCCCTAAGCTACTCTGAGCTTATACTGTCTCCAAGTATGTATACCCAGTGACTATGAACAATGAACTCTTTAGCAAATACCAGTGCTGGGTGATATCTTGATGGAAAATTGATTGCAAGTTATTAAAATAATGAAGAAAACCAAACTTTAGAAGTAAAATTTTGTCCAAGAAGATGGAGAGGAGCCTAGTGGAATTTGGCGAGTCTAAAACTGAGATTAAGTTGAGAAATATAAAGAGAAGCAAGGTGACCGAGATGGAAGTCGGTTTTGGGTGGGCATGGAAGTAAAATTTTATCACGGAAGATGAAGAGGAGAGTGTAATGGTGTGGGTTTTAGTTGATTCTTGAAATGAAATTCGACCGGAGAAGATGACACGGTGGTGATGCCAAGTGGTTGTTGGGTGATAATGTTGGTGGTATAGGCCACATAACCGGTGGTAGTGGCACTATAGCACCTTTCAGCTGTGAAAGCAAAGCACAGTACTGAGACTATCTAACTCATTACAGTAATTCTTAATGCCTTTTATTTATACAATTTTACTAAGCAAGGTTTTTAGTTGTAGGAGAGTTTTTGTGGGTTTAGAATTGGGATTTGGTATTTTCAATATATTCATTTTTATGTTCTGTCAATTGTAATTGCATTAATCGTAGTTTAGAATAAATACCACCGGTACCTTTTAATTATTGAGTGGAAGAAGAAGAAGAATAAGAAGTGAGTTTCTATCCTTTTGCTGAAGGTATTTCGTTATTGTAAGTAAGCTTTCCACAAACAGAATTAACTATTTTTATCCCAGGAGATGGTGAGTGGAATCCATAAGGACCAGTCATGGGGGCGCTATACAAGAACCCTTAATCTCAAACAACTTGTGTATGGACAAAGCAATTGAACGATTGCATGACAACAACGAGATCGGCCGCCGGCCGCCACCATTCATGGGTAACCCAAAACCTTTTCTTTTTCTTCGTTCTTCAATGCAGTGTACTAAACGCCATTAAATGTGAAAACTGATGTGTTAGCCAAGCAATGTCAATGGGCGTGTTGGTTGACAAATAGCTCAAACTCAAAGAGCTCTTTTTGGGTACCCTCTCTTTACCAAGTATAATCTTTATCATCCTGTAGTTGTCACCACATGCTTGTTGAAATTCGTCTATGTGCATATAAATATATATTCTATATTGAACTGGTAGGTGTGAAGATGAGAAATGGAGTGTTTTTCTCCAGAAACTTCCTTGACCTTGAGGTCATCACTGGCCACCAAACACTTTAAAAAATACACAGAATTGAGCTCCGGACGAGGTGCTGCAATGGAAAATGGCCTCTTGAAGCTGGGAATTCTGTACACTGGTTGACAATACAAATTCTTGAATGCTTGAAAAGTTCTCATTCTGGACATTAAATAGAGGGTATGTTAGTGATGGGTCTTGTTTGAGGTCTTGGGAAATGAAAGTCACATTCTACAAGATCATATATTAATTCATGCAAGTCTTCTCGAGAAATTCACTTGGGCATTCTTGGAGATGGAAGGTGAAGCTGATGCTAAATCATGCTCAGCTTTTTCATGGTAAATAACATTTCCTGGTTAGACATCATTTTTTTTTCCTTCAACATCAGTAGAAAGAAAGCCTATTTTATTCTTAGTAAAATCATAATCATAAATTCTTGGGGAAAAAAAATCACCAGCACCTGATTGAATCTGTTTTGATGTTTACATAAATAAAACACACACACAATCACATATATACACACACACGAAAGATTTTTTGGGGCAAGTGTAACAAATTACGGATAGCCATTTGTCAGCATCCAGACTCATAATTTGAGCCAAATTATTTTTTTTCAAGATCAACCTAAATTGAATTATAATTTACAAAAATCAGACTGATCAATTATTAAATAAAATTTATATCAGATTTTAGCTAATATAATCATATAAAAATAAATTAAAAAATATATCGTATTAAACGTATCAAAATTTATCATAAAAATAAAATAATTTCATGATAATCAACATGAAATATAGAATTGAAAATATTTTTTATAATTTCACTTAATTTAGTTTAGTTAGGATCTGAATCAAAATATCAATATACATTTTAGTTTGTCTATAATTATATTGAAAACTAAACCAAATAAGTTTCGATTTTATTTTTGCCTTATTATGTAGAAGTGGACATCGGTCGGTCAGATAGAGAATTCATTGTCCATGTATATCCACTTAATTTCAAACAAAACGTCTGTCATCCACGGTCAAAATTTTTTGGTTAAATATATTATAGTCAAAATTCTGGCAATATAAAGATTTATTTTCATATCATATCTATTGTATTATTTAATTATTTTTTTCATTAAAAATATTAATTTTCTCTCCGATAGCTAATACTTCATTTATATAACGTTATCTATTTTATTTTTCTTAGTTGCTCTCATGTGAATTAGCATAAAAATTTAAAATAATTTTTTGATAGCATAAAAATTAAAAACAATTTATTGAAAAAAATATTTGTATAATGAAATGTTATATTAACATGAAAAAAATTCAAAAATTATGATAGATGTGCTTTAAATTTAATAATTATTAATGATAATTTAGTAATAAACTTTTCAAAAAATCATTTATATTATTAATTTATAATTTTTGTTGGTTGGTTGGTCGATCATTCAACTAAATAAAAAATATTTATATTTAATTTATTTTTATTTAATCATAATTAATTAATTAAATTTAATTACAAATACTTTAAACATCGGTCGAACACAATCATTTAATCGACCGTGCCCTCCCCTACCACGATGATCCACAACAAACTTCTTCGGGAATAATCTGAAGCCTATTTTGGAACCAAAATGATCAATGATCCCGACGCCCATTTACAAATCGAATCTAAAGCAGTAGCTATTGACTCCTTCAATTTGGGCCAATAAATTCCCGCGTTCTAGCGGGGAGAGGATTCCTTGCTACAAATTGGTGGATCTTTTGCCAAAATAGTTTGATTTTTCATGCCATTTAAAAAGTGGCATTAAAATACCAGTTGGATCATAACAAAACTTGTTCATAGTGATGGTGGCTACTTATTATGACACTAAGACAATACTACAAGCTTCGTTTTAGCCATGTAGAGCATGAAATTGGACGCCTACCCACAACTGCAAATTGGGTGTTTCTCTTTGTATGAAACCGCGAATGTGCAAGCAAGATCTGCCTTCTTCAAACACTTTTCAGTGGAGCACTCAGCTGTCTTATCAGCAAAGGCTGGCGACAATACTTTGGTCGATAAATGGTGAGAACTTAGAACTCCTCGTTCATAGCATTAACCAAAGGAGACAGTAAACGAGTTGTCTGTATGCGTGGGGAATGGGGATGCGTCTTTCTTGCATAACCTTCCACATCCACCGATCGATCTGGATTCGTCTGACCCCCGCGTATCATATCTTCCCCCAGCCTGCTGGCCTGTACAGTGGCGCCTTATACACTGCATATACATGTTTTTTTTTTTCCACCAAGGCATGTATTGACGGCCTGTAGTATCTTACATGCAGCCAAAGTGAACTGAAGGGAAGAAAACTGGCCAGCCAATTCTGGAAGGGCCAAGAACAGTTCCGACGGTGACGTGAAAGTTGGCAGCGACAGATGCAAGCTGCCACTGAATGGCTATGAAAAGTTTGAGCTTAGCTGAAGGACGAACACAAACACTTCCAAGTTTCAACAGATACCCACCAGCTCTCTTTTTTTTATTTTCTCAAATAAAGGTTTATTATTCTAAAAATTTTAACATAATATTGGCCACGTAATTAACAACTACGAGTACTGGGCATGCTCAGTTCAATCGAGTGAACACAAATCAGAGTTCTATAATCTGCATTTCGTAATCAAGATCGAAACCCGCAATTGTATTATCAAAATAGAGATTAATAAAAAAAATATTAGGCAATTCTTAGACATCAATCTCATAAAACAAAATAACCATGTACATAATATTAGTTTTAGTAAATAAAATTAGGTTTAATAATTAATAATTCCATTTATGAAACAACAAGGGCTTAATTGCATCATAATATTTAGACGTGGGGATGTAAAACGAAAGCATAGGCAAAAAAAAAAGTCAAGTGGCTAAGGTGAGTCCACGTGACAATCGACGATTGGACAGACCTAGATTTCCCTCTAAAATAGATTGTTTGTCATACACTAAGTAGTTTCAACAAGTGTATACAGCACTTGTGGCGTTAATCTCACAAGTCTGTTCAGTGATCCCCGTCAAAAGGGATGTATGAGTTAACCCCAACGATACTAGAAGGGAAAAGGTTTTAAAAATTTACTCTGAAAAATTTTTACAATAGTTTGTATGGAAAACATGGAGTGCCACACACAAGTGGCAAGGCAAATAAATGACTACACGCAGGCAGTCACTCAAAGAGTTGCGCGTAGGAGACAAGTGAAGGGCCACGTGCAAGCGGCAAGAAAGTAAAAGGCCATGTGCAAGTGGCAAGCAAAACTCCAACAATGATCACTTTCAAATAAAGTCAACATGCTTGACAGTGATCACTAGCAAGCGCTGCTAGTATAAGAAGGGGTCAAAGTGGGTGTCCCTCCCTATATAGCGGAGGAAACTTTTGCTACTCCCTAAGAGTGTTAGTCAAACTCACTCTACTAGCAGATTTCTGGGAGCGATATTTTTTCAGGACTCAGAGATGAGGATTGTGATATTCTCCTCCACTCACTTGAGTCAACGTCCTCAGTGGCGCTCCAACTCTATATATGCTCTAACTTTGTCTACATAAGGCTCCAGTAGTTATTCTAGTTCCCAAGAATGGGGTTCTCCTGCCCACTTCACTAAGAACTCTCGAACTTGT
>JAVDBV010049571.1:0-14527 GCA_032619315.1 Piper longum
GAACCTGCTCTTCTTCCTGCTCCCGCTGCTGCAGTGAGACGACTCGGAATCAGATGCTAGTGGTTCCATGCTTTTCTTCCTCCCTTTCTTGGTGGTTCCTGCTATCTGATAGGGTAAAAAGAAAGTGGTAAGAGAACAAGAATTTGCAAAACAAGTTTATTTACAGTGGAAGAATCTGATTCTCCAAATGATGGAACAGGGACCATGGAAGGATACAATTACCAATTATAGTTTTGTATAATTAATAGAAAAAATTGATTGTTTAAAGGTGTTTCAAACAAAAGATAACCAAAAGAAATTGTTCTAACTAAGGTATGAAATCTATGTACAATGTTGAGACCTTGCAACCGAGGGAGCAGAAACGGAAGGAGTCGAGGAGGCTGCGGTAGCAGACCTCACATGTGTTGGTGACGCCCTTCCCCGGCCTCGGCTGCGGCCGCTCGTTGATGAAGACGACCCTCGCACTGTTGATGATGTACGTCTGCACGCCGGAGATGTCCAGCACCTTCTGAATCTCGTTCACCCTGATCACGTCGTGGTACGACGACCTCCTAATCTGCGACACGCAAAATTCGATAAAGAGAATTTTGAGCTGACCAATTCGTTCGTCAACCGAAGCAAGAGGAGAGGCAGTGCGGAGCTGAAAGAAAACCTGAATTGCTTGGTGGTCTTTGTGGAAGGCGAGGCAGAGCGAGCAGAGCGCACCGCCCATGCAGTCCAAGCAGTACATGTTGCATTCGCTCTTGTGCGAGTCGGCGTGGATTTTGCATTGGATGAAGAAGCTCGTCTTCAACAATGGGCGGAGCCATGTCGGACACATGTTGTCTTCGTCCGGCCCTCCACCTCCCTTCACACCAATCAAACGACATTGATACAAAAATCAACCAAAAAAATATATACCATTGACCAGTTTCAGCTAGCTCACCATGATCCGGCGATTCTTGGGCTTCAGCTCCATGAAACTTGGCTCCCAATTAATCACAAGTTTGAACTTGAGCTAGAACTAGGAAGAGTTGGGAAGAAGGGGAAGAGTTGAAGAAAATGAGGAGGGGAAGGTGGGATGGTTCTTGTAAGGGAAAGAAAAGAAAGGTGGCGGCTACTGAAGGCGACGCACGCTTCGTTCTTATCCGCACCTTCTCCTACTTTACAATATAATAATAATACATGCTTAGTCAAGATTAATCGGAGTCTATCTTTTGATGTCTATCCAAGGCCGCGCACAGTGGCCACAAAAGAACCAAAACATGTGTAAACGGTGAGCATGGTTTAGTTCAACAAAAATCGTCTGGGTCTGCCATGGATTGGACGGCTCCTGGGATCTTCAAATGGGCGAGAGCGATCGACGGTGTGTGTGTGTACGTGCGTTGCGTTCATAGGAATGCGTTGGTGTCATGGTGACGACTTTTCGCCCAGGATTGTTCGATTGCTGGCAGCTGCATTCTCCACAAGGGGCAATGGTCCCAATCGACGGCCTGTCTTGTCCACGCTAGTGATGTATAACTACAAATCTACTGTATTCCAGAGACCTAGCCAACTACTACACTGTTCCATTTCTTAGTGTTCATTCGTAGACGAAAAGGTAGAGATTGGCCTTGTTAAGTTCTTGTGTACTTGGGAAGAAAATACGAGTTAACAAACAGCACAAATACGTGACAAGTAACTTGCAAGATGATTGATTTAGTCAAGTTATAAATAGCGTAATTTGGTTCATTTTGACTTTTCAATCAGATATGTGACGAAGTATTGGCATCATCAACTTGTTAAACAGAGTAAGAGAGAGCTAGCTTGGACTTTTCGATTTCAGTATTAATGGTGTATTGACTTCGAGCTTTAATAGTCTGCTACAAATTCAGAGTTCACATTCAAACGCTACACCAAATGCCAGACGAGGAGCGAAGACTGGGGAACGCAAATAATGGAGGCCGACGGAGCATGGGCTAAGCCGAATGAACACCTTCTCTGTGTTCACAGTGTGATGGGTGTCTGCAACTGTAGACAAAGCTTATGTGTTTTATGCAAGTTTGATTTAGTTGGTTGATGAATTTTTGAATTAAATAATTTGGCTAGCATTTCCTCTTTATCATTTTACTTGAAAAATTTTTAAGAAGTGGCCCAAAATGAAGTCCTTTAAAAGTCCACCAAGCAAAAAAATTCATGTCAGTTAATAGATATTTAGATACTAAACTTAATAAGTAGTTTCTTTTTTTAAAAAAACTAAAATTTAATGGGTAGTTATGTCCTATATAACCATCAATAAATTTGTTTTGACTGTTGACTTTTACAAGACTTCTTTTTAAGTGGCTTCTTAAAATTTTCCCCAACTGAATATGTATCGCAATCAATTTTGTGAAGTGTGATCTTGTGCATAAAAGTGTTATAGTTAACATTAAATGATCTTTTTATCGGTTGCCAATCGCGTTCCTTGTTTGAGCAACAAGCACTCTACCAGTTGGCCGCTCAAACAAATAAAATTTGAAATTGTAATTGATGATAGTTGAGGGTTGGGTGATTAAACTGATTATTAGCGAATGATGAATTAAATACACAAAAAATAAAAATAAATAATTTTTACAATAATTTTTGCATAGTTTGGCGCCGGCCTGAGATGTACCGATTCGAGTTTTTAACTCATAATCCACTAATTTTCCTTATTTTTACGCTTTACAAAATTTAACGGTTTTTTACCACTTTAAATTCCCGCCTCGAAATACATGCACGGAATTATTAAACTCTAAACTCTTCCCGCTAGTCTCCAATCCAATTCGTAAAATGGACCTCGCCATCCAGAGTGCTTCTCTAATTTCACAAGAATCGGAGGTCAGGAATGCCGCAGTGAATTTTCAAAGTGAAGTCCTGCAGGTGGTGTAAGGTGCACGAGAGACAAATTTGGACCTCCGCCTGAGTAATCTGGGCTCGATAGTTTAATGTGGGTTGTAGCAAACTTGGGCCTTTGCTATATTCCTATCCACCCACCTCCTCTTCTTTTCCTGTTCTTTGGTAGAGCGGGGAGTTTCGAAGCAGCAAGTGTTGAGCCCTTTTGGCCCCCCATCCAAGCTCTAATATTATTATTAGGACCTTTTAAGCCCTTAAAAGAGATTTTAAATAACTAAATGAAACTCGCAATAAGTGTCACTGACTTCTCTTAATCTAAAAATTAACTCAAAGAATAAAGTTTTCCTATTAGCGTATATACAAGTACCAATAATATCCATAACCGATATAAAATAAATCTAATAACTCCTATTTACGCATCGGGTATGACCCAAAATAATTATCGTCTGACAATCTCATACTTTTTATTAGATGACACCCACTTTTTATCACTTGAAAAACTCCCCTTAAATCATTAGGTGGAACCCATAAATGAGACATACACAATCAACGTAGGAAACCCAATTTAAATTTGGCTCTGATACCATTACTGAACCTTTTTTTCCCCCCACCCAAGCTCCGACACCATTATTCGGCCCTTTGGGCCTCAAAAGGGGACTTTAAATAACCAAATGAAACTCGCAATAGGTGTCACGGGCCTCTCTTAATCAAAAAGCTTATTCAAGAAATAAGACTTTTCTATTAACCTATATACAAGTCACCAACAACATCCACGATCGATGTCAATAGACTTGTTGAGATTTTAACATACAAAATCTCTAAATATTATGTTGTATATTTTGACAAGGTAAACTAGAAAAGATAAAAGATATATGACACACACACATTTAACGTAGAATTTTCAAAATAGAAGGGAAACCACAAATCATCTACTATAATCAAATAATGGGCATACACATCATACAAAGCCGATACATCATCTTCATCATCTGGATCAGACGATGACATCTATAACCTCCAACTGGGATACACATCTAATTGGAAACACTCGACTCTAACTGGAACACACTCTAATTAGGAACACTCAACCTAACTGGAACACACTCTAATTAAAAATACAAATGGAGAATACCAATATCTAGTGAGGAGAGTCTCTCCCTCCTCTAAGAGAGAGAGAGAGCCTTACTACAAAATTCCATAATGAAACTCAATAACACACTTTTTAGTTGCACTCATTTTAATTCTCTTAATTACACTTAAAAAATGATCTCATTTTTTTTACTCTTTTTATTACACATATACAACTACATGTATATAGAAAATACACATATTCAAGATACAATAAACTACATAAATACGATAGGTTAAACACTAAATGTTTATCGTCTTTAACAATTTTTCTCGAATTCTTCTTAATTCTTAGAATAACATCGTATCGTTACAATTTCTCGTATAATTACATGTCATTTCGTATTTATCTTATCCAACAGCAAATCGGCTCCTTCCTCCCAACGAGCAGCGGCTATGGCGAGGGTTCCAAAGACGCCGGCGAGATTCTCTCTTTGGCTTCGATAGTCGGGAAGAAAGGAACAAGAGATGGAGTTGGACAGCTCTAAAGCAGCGGTGAGTAAGACTCTTGTTGGACAAACTCCTTCATGGCAGTGGGTCGGCAAGAGGAACTTCAGCACTTCACGGCAAGGTTCCAACTGGATGCGAACTTCTTTTCCTTATTCTACTCAACGTTGGTAACGGAGGCCAAAGGTGCAGCCTGTGTCTCCCTCAGAGTAGGGCTGCTTCGATCGGCAGGCAAGTGCGTTCAGACAGCTGTTCAATAAGGCTCTCAACGTCGGCGGCAGCAACGGCTTTCGACTCCTTGGCAGCGAGGTACAACTCCAATGGATCTGCGAAAACAAGCAGGGGTGTGGTCTTCTCCTCGGCAGGGCAAGAGCAGTTCTTCGTACGGCGGAAACCTCGTGACACAGCAGTAAGGCTCTTGTGCAGCGACTCCGTCGTATTGTTCCACAACACTCCAAGGTGGTGCACGTCTTTGCCGGACGATGACGCTTTAAGCTCCTTCTTCCCGGCAACAATAACAATAATCCTAGGGCAGCACTTCAACGCGATAACAAAGCTCCCTCTTCGGTAGCTCCGGCAATTACCTTCTCGGCCGAGCGTCAACTCGGTGGCAAGGCTGGGCAGTTCTCCCTCGACGCAACGGTTCCCTCTTAGCGGCAATGGAATCAACGGCTTCTACGTGGCACTTCACGGCGTTGAGGCGTGCAGCAAGGTGGCAGCGGCTACACGACGCCTCGGCAATGCGTCACGAAGGTAAATGGCAGCAAAATGGCATTCCAAGGGGGATCACCAGTAGCGACTCATCCTTTTCCGCAGATCTGTTCTTCCGGCAGCGAGATGTAACGCCGAGCAGCAAGGGGTACACAGCAAGTCTCCGACCGACCAAGTGACGGCAACCACACTCCTTGACTTAGAATTCAGCTGCAACCTTCCTTTCCTTGGACGTTGGAAAGCAGCTGGTATCCTGTCAGCAACATAGCACGGCAACCCTTGAAGCTCTGAAAACCTGCAACTGGGCGATGGAGACTTCTCGTCGCCCAGTTGCAGCACTCCGAGGTGGTTCTCCTTTCAAGGCAGCATTCCACGGTAACGAGGCTTCTAACAGCAGCGGCTACACGATGGTGATCATCTTTCCCCCGGTGAAGCAACCGTCTATTAGCAAGACTCCGAGACCCCAGACTCCAGCAGTGAATGTTGATCTTTTCCATTGAGAATTTAATATCGGAATGGTGCATTAGTAAGTGGCCGGGAGTGACCAGACGAGTTACAGTCCTTCACAAACTATTTTCAATAGTATCATATTCTAAAAATTGTTTACATGGGTGGATGTGGAAAGTAAGAAGTGTTGTGTTATTGTCCTTATAACAATCGTATTGTTGAAGAATAGTTATTTGTGACGATATTTATATTATAGTTACATTATTGACACTATATTTTGTTGTTAATAATGATTGTTGTTATAGTTAATTAATTACAATTACAATGATTTTCATTATAGTTTAATAATAGTTTTAGATAAGAAGTGATCAAAGTTGTAGCATAATAACATTTCTTGTGTTTCACAAATATATTTTAGTTGATTTGTAACTTGAATTCTGAGGTTTTAACTTGTAGCGTCCTTCTTAATTTTTATCACCTGGTTACAATGATCATACCCCGAAAGTATAAATTAGAAAAGTCAAAATATAATATGATAGAGTCAAAATTGCCTGCTTGCTTTTCAACTACTTTTACATGAAAAATCATATAAGCCCATGGAGCTTGAATGAACATGAATAATAAATAAAGATTGAATATTATCCAAGCTTCTCTATACCATATATTGAGTCGAAAATTTGATCAAAACCACCAAAGTCATCTATCATTGAAACTAATGAATTATTCTTTGTTAACAAAATTCAATCTTCTGCCCAAATAATTCGACGAACAGGAAGCAGATCAACGAGTTCATTTTTTGTGTACAACTTGTTAACATATGTTAATTTCTCCATGGCTAGTTCCATAAAAAGAACAATTCCCTTACTTTGTTGTCAAAATCACACACCTTCATATGTTATCAAAGTATTTCTATAAGGACAAATAGTGCCTACACATCCATATATTTCAAGCTCATAGCATATCATTTGTGCACCCCTTGGTGAGATCCCTTTGAATAATTATTCTCTTTCATCTTCGATGAGACCATGGTGAGCTAAATCCTTTCTTACCCAGTGCGCCACATATTTACAAGGCTTCTAATGAATTAAAAACCATGCAATTATGTTCATTAATGCCACTTAGACATACAAAAGCTCAATGTTAATATTAGTCATATATGAAGCTCTGACTTCTCAACAGCCTCCTAGACCTCTACTCCCACCAGCTGGACATACTAAAGAGATAACCAGGATTCTCCATACCAGCGGTCACCCAGCGAAAAAAATCAAACCATATCCAAGACATAATCCGCTGAAAGTTCAACAACAAAAAGAAGGGTACAGGAGGCGTGAAATGACAGAATACTTGTCTGCTGCCCAAAGCGACAAACCGAAGAGTTGCTTTTAAAATCTGGGAGAAGGAATGGCGTAGTTTGCAGACCGAGAGGCGGAGGAGTTGACGTAAAGACGGAGAAGATCGGACTCTGGAGCTAAGAAGCGTGCGATATTGAAATTCCATGGGAAGAAGATCGTATTTGTTTTGATTTTTATTATAATTAGTATTTGTTTCGAATTCTCTAACCGTGTGTACTGCATGGGATAGTGATTAGTTGTTCTCATATATAAAATCTTAATTTTAACATAAAATATTAAATTTCAAACGAAAACAAATTAATATACCCAAATTTACTTTAACTTCGAGTTAAATTTTGAAGTGATTTTTTTTATTAAACATTAGTTTAAACTGAGTTTTAAACGGCCATATTCATTATTTCTTAAAAAGTTCGGTTGTCTTTCGAACAACCATGAGAATTCAATTAATTTAACTCATAATGAGTACCAATAACCCAACCTCTCAAAATACTATATGTTACACAATTTTTAACTAAATCAAATTGAAACGGAGAAGCAGTTCGGTTTGATTCAACTTGACAAATTCAAATTCAAACCACATAAAAAATTCTTTCTTCCTAATAAAATCAAACTAATTTTATATTTTTATAAACTTAATCACACAAAGCTGAACCAGAAAATAATCGAATGAAGTTACAATACAAAATACATTAATCTGCATCCCAAGAATATTATTTTAATTTTTTTGGATGATAATATTATTTTCAAGGTCAACTATAAATCATAATTGGATTCTACATTAAAAATAAAAGACAAGAATTGGTCACTCCTTAACCCATTCATATGAAAATCATCAATTTCACTCAAGAATTCAAATTCCCCATTAGTTGCGGAATCTCCGAATGACAAACGGGACAAATTTCCCGCCAATTGGCTGGGAAACGCTTTCCCACCTTCAACCCCCCCAAATTCAAATTCTTCCCCAAACCCTTCCTCTTCCACCGCCGGCCCCCAACCTCCGCCTCCCACGCCGCCGGAAACCGCCGCCGCCGCAGAACATCCGTAATCCCTCTCTCCGACCTTCTCGTTGCGAAAACTCCGGGTCTTGAACCGCTGAGCGGGGTAAATTCTCCATGTCGGGCGTTGAGGTCGAATCCTTCTGCGGCCTTGGATTCGGCGGCGGCGAGTCCTGTGCTCGGGCGGATCCGTCGGTGTGTGGGTCTTTGGAGGATCTGAATCTTGATCTGGATTCGGTGGTCGATAGGGAGTGCGAAGATGCTTTGATTGTGAGTAATCTGTTCCTTTTTTATGCAATCTTTCCTAATTTGTGTTTTTTGATTTGAATTTGTTGTTCATGTGAGAAATCGATCAAATTTGTGATTTTTTTGGGTATGGTTTTTGCTTTAGGGTTCTGGTCTTGAGAATATGGGAAATACGTGCTTTCTCAACGTCGTTCTTCAATGCTTCACCCATACCGTTCCACTGGTGCGGAGTCTTCAATCGTGCAATCACCCCGTACCCTGTCCCCGTAAGAATTTATGTAAAGTTTGATTCTTTGTTTTTTTTGGTAGAGTTTGAGAAGTTGTGTAAGACGGCGGATTGGTAAGGTAAGCTTGCTAAATTGCTCTAAAATTTTAGGGATGAAACAGGGGTTCTGTGCTTTGTGTATTCTGCGTAATCATGTTAATGAGTCACTCGCTTCGCGAGGTTCTAAAATCAGGCCCCAAATAATGGTGGACAGTTTAAAATGTATCCTTAGCTTGTTCAAGTTGGTAGTTTTTATTTTTTAAAAAAATTATTGTTGCCGTAGGAATCATGTTTGGGCAGAAAAAAATATGCATCCAACATTTTTGGGCTGTTCTTATGCTATGTTGGTGAAACAATGATTGTGGTTGTACTCTAGTTGTCAGTATTCCTCTAAATTCGAGTTTGAAATTTCTATATAATGTTCTTTTTAGAATGTGCTGTCCGTTTTTATATTTATAACTGTTAGACTGCTCTTTTCTGTCTTCGAAATTAAAACTGGGCAGTAAGAAATGTTAGGCAGTCTTGCTTTGCTTTTGGAATTTTAATGACGAAAATCCTGTTGCCATTATTAGAAGTAAGGCATTTACAATTTGATTTTATATTTATGGATGGACCGTGCTATGCTTTGATAAGAGATTTTTATGTGTATATGTTTTGAGTGGCATTGTGGAGTGATTATCCAATCAGTTTATCACTTAATCTTTGTTTGATGGGAATTGAGTCCTTGACCTTGCAACCATTAGACATATCCTGTGATTTTCAAAAAGACCGACAAGAAGATGCTCACGAGTTTCTCCAGTGCATGCTGGATCGGCTTGATACGTGCTTTCCAAAGTCTAACGGAAACATTAAGGCCTCATATTCAGATGACAATAATATTGTGAACCAAGTGTTTGGGGGAAGACTTAAGAGTCAGGTTTGAAACATGATGCATTAAAAAATGCATCTTTTTTTATTATTTTCTCACTCCAATTTTCTAATATTTTCTGTTTAATTGTATTTCTCAGCTGAAATGCTGCAACTGTGGTCACTCCTCGGACACTTTTGAGCCTCTAACAAACTTGAGCTTGGAGGTGGACGATGCTGATACATTGATAGATGCTTTGAAAAAGTTTACAGACGTAGAAAAGATTGGCGATTCTGATGGAAAATTCAACTGTGAGACCTGCAAAATGGAAGTTTTGAAAGAAAAGCAGTTGACAATCGACAAGGTCCCTGCAATTGCCACTTTTCACCTGAAGAGATTTAAGAATGATGGTTTCTTGGTTGAGAAAATCAACAAGGGCGTCGACTTTCCTTTGGAACTTGACTTGAGCCCATTTCTTAGCAACCCTCGACATACTAGAGTGAGTTTTGATTCAATTCTTTTTGCCGGTATGAATTTTATAATTATGTTACAGGATCATTATAATAATGGCTATTGTACTTGGTTGCAGGACTTAAAGTACAACTTGTATGCTGTTGTTGTGCACTTGGGGTACCATTCTTGTTATGGCCATTACATTTGTTATATTCGTACTTCTCCTAATGCTTGGTATCGGTTTGATGATTCAGAGGTACTGCACTCTTATAATTTTTATAATACTACATATACGCTAATTGCTGGGTTATATTTATAAACTGTGGTGGTTTAATCTACAAGTATTACCTTTCAGGTCTCAAAAGTTTCTGAAGATGAGGTTTTATCTCAGAAAGCATACATATTACTCTATTCCAATAAAGAATCACCTTGGTTTTCAACCTTCATGGAAACACAGCCAAGGTTTTGGTCCCATGCTAAAAGTGCCACTGCATCACCTAGATTAATTTTGGCTGATAATGAAAGCAATGTTGTGCGAGCCCCTAAGAATGTAATTTGCAGTAAGAGAAATTACCAGAAGATCAGCTTAGATGATGATGTAGATGATTGTGATGTTGGACGCACAAACCTTGGCATTATTGCAAAAAGGTTGGGTGAGATAACACCAACTGTATCACTTTCCAGACCTGGTAGCGCGGAGGAGGTCTGCTGCTCCTCTCAGGACAATTACGAGGTCCCAAGGATAACGGATACCAAGCTTGATGGAAACACCCAGAAAGTGGTTGACAAATCATCAACTGTCCAACTGTCCAGGCCTCGTAGCTCAAGCGAGGTTTACTGCTCCCCTCCATCTACACCTCCACAGACTCCCAGCCCTGAGGCAGTTTTTGAACAGCTTCCTGGTGAGAATTTTAGGAGTCAAGTATTTCCTTACAGTAGTGAACTATCTTGCACTACCTTCTTAATGTTCTAATTTTCACATTGTACTTCAAAACATTCTTTGTGCTATGTTTGATTGTGCAAACTGAATGGCAGATGTAAAACATGCAATTCTTAACAACCGCCTAAGAGCTGATGGTATGCACCAGAACCCTGTACAAAGGACTGCCGAGACTGCAGAGGCAAAGTCATTATATAAGTTTGTGAGAACAATGCCTGCTTCCAGGCGAGAAGCTTTAATGGCCTACCTTCCCTCTGCAAGAAAATGCCAGACTGAGACTCTTTGCAACAGCAAGAAGCGCAAATTGCTGGAGGAAAATGGTCATTCCATTCTTGGTTCAATGTTCAGCCCCATTCGAAGATATGCCATTTCACGTCCATAGATTGTCTCTACTGATGATGAACTTGTGATGCTTTGCTCTGCGTTGTCTTCTTGTTTGTCATTTGGGCATGCACAGATGTGTTTTTGCCGTGCCTTGTCAAGTTCGTTGCAGATGGCACTGCCTCAAGTCAAAACGCATATAAAGCAAGTTTGTGCTCCAGAGTCGTCCATGTCTTAGCTTTTCCAATTGGTTCTGAAAGTTAGAAGCGGCCAAATATACTGGGATCTCTTCTAACTAAAATCTGAAGTCATGGTCTCCTATTCTTATTGGTTAGCTTTTACACATGGAGTCATTGTACTTAGAGTTTGAACTCCTCCACCAATTAGATTTCATGGGTATTCGTCAATCATTTGTCATTTTTTATTTCTTTGTATTGAACCGCAGACCCAAATTGCGAATTTGACTATAACGCAAACGGAAAAAAGTTTGCATTAGTTTTTGTTATTAGTGAACACTTAGAACAGTCGTTGATATGATGATGATCTACACTAAATTAAGAGTTTAACGATGTATATATATATATATATATATATATATATATATAATTTGGCTGGGTTGGTTGCCTCCCTTAAATACAAAAATACAAATGTTTGGAACTTGGAAGGCTCATATGGAGTATACGGCGCCGCCGCTGGGCTGCGTACAATGTGAGCTTTTTCTAGAGGGCTGAATAGTCTATGATGTTGATGTTTTATGTTTTGAGCGATCAATGAAGATGGTTTGGGCTCTTACCAAAAATGAATTTGTTTCACACAAATTAGAGACGTCGAGCCGTTAGAGTGGGAATACAAAATCTTTTAAGAAAGAAGAGTGGAGACTAGATGTGATCGAAACTACGACCGTCATTTCCTGTAGAATACATGGTTTCTTTTTCATGGGCAAACAGAATTCACGGTTTGCTGGTAACACATTGGATCAGATATGTGCAATCATAAGATAGTGGAAGCCTGCTCCAATTTCACATTCCAACAAGTGGACAAAGACAATCAAACAATGATATTGATGGCGTCAAAAATTCGGGGGAAAAAAATATTTAAACATTTATTACCTTATTTTGCATAATTTTATCTTATATTTTTTTTACATAATTTCACAACTACATAAGTTTAACTTTAAAAGTTGTACGCCAAATACTTATCAAGAGAAAAATAATGTGCGCTTGAAAATTTTAATTAGAAGAGTCGTCACTTAAAAATCATTCGGTTAAAAAATGTTGATTCGTCCACTGTTTTTTAATAGTCGATTGGAACTAAGTTCAATGCAGCATAATTATTAATTAGATACATGCACCATCGTTAAAGAATGAATATTTAAATCACAAAAAACTTAGTTGGTGAATCGCTATTTGCTAACTTGCATCCACTCAGAATTATCGGTAATTCAATATACTAATAATAAGGGATCTACAATAATAATTGCTGCTTAATCCACTTTTATAGAAAACTGACATTTTAATCTGGCACATCTAGAATTATTTGTAAATAGTACTTTCCACTATTCATAGTTCATGGAAGCAAACATTTTAAAGATATAATTTTATTGCTGTTTTTGATAAATTTTAAAGATGTTAAAGAAATAACTCAAATATCAGATTAAAAATGTGGGTAAGGTATAAAATTATATATATATATATATATATATATATATATATATATATAAGCATTAAGGTGCATTAGGGGTAGAATTTTTTTTCTAACTTTGATGTGGACCGTCCAAAGACGGTCCAAATTTATTATTTTTTAAAAAAATTAAACCTCACCCGGGTGGTCCCTGACCTAATCCAACCACAATCAAATTTAGTTGCGTGACCAAGTAGTAAATGGACCTAGTTGGCGATAGCCAGATCCAACCGTACAGCAAAAAAAAAAAAAAAAACTATTTGCGACAACAAGATTTGACTGCTTTAGGCCAAGTTCGACCACTGGTGGCCTTATTTAGCTACCCACCGGTTACAACAAGGTCGAGTTGGAGCAGGAGGGGTGACAACCATAGTGGAAAAGAGTAATTGATGCGGAGCAGGGAGGTGGGGTGTTCGCAGTGGGGGAGGGGGGAGGAAGGGAGTAAAGGAGAGAGGGGTCAAGAATGAAGTAGCGGGTCCACTTCCCTTACCGACATACGTGACTCCCTCCCCATCCTACTCGACCCCGCTGGGGTTGCTACCACTCCTAATCCCGCCATCCACGAGGACTCCCTCCTCCACTGCAGATGCTCCCCCCTCCGCCACTGCGAATGCCCCCCTCCACCACAAACAACCACGCAATGCTCCCTCTCTCCCTCACCTGGCCGACCATGCTTGAAACCTAGTTGCTAGTGATAAAGGGTTTTTTATTTTAAACAGTGAGATGTGCAGCTAAAAGATTCAAAAAAACTATTATAATAGAAATAAAAACAAACCATTATTACAATTAAAAGTATTAAAAATTTAAATAAATATTATTTATAATAATTTTTTTATTAATAAAAAATAAAAAATAATATTATAAAATAAATCGAAGATACGTGAGAAAACCGTCCACTGTTTCAGATATTAGTATAGATTATCATTAAGAATCTTGTCTTACTAGGCCTGTGATCTTTTCTATTAAAATTATGTATTTTAAGAAAAATAATAAAAGAAAATATTTTGTTTCTAAAATTATCCAAAAATTATTAAAAATTTCAGTTTCATCCTCACGAACATTATTAACCTTCTTTTTTAAAAATAAAAAATAAAAAATTTCCCCAAAACAAAGTCGATAAAACGAAAACATTTAATTGTTGTTTTAAGAAGTAATATTTGAAGGTTAAAGGGTATAGATTGGGAACATTCTTTTACAAGTATAATAATTGTATCCATAAATCGTTGATTAATTAATCGAAGACTTCCCAGCCGCCATTGTCCGGGGACCCAGCAAGGATGGTGGCGTCAGGATTTGTCGCAATTTATCGCCAATCAAGTGGGCCCCGCACTCCCTTCTAATCTAAAATCCCTCCCCCCCCCCCCGTGTCCGACGGCCAAGAGCCCGATTGACGTCCGTCTTCTCGCCGTCACCTCGGCCTCCGCCGGCCGTCACAGCTTCCATCTTCGCCGGCGACCACAGCTGCCGCCATGGCCGATTCCTTCTTCACCTCCAAACCGCCCGACACCCTCCAACACCGCCTCCAGATCCTCATCGACACCGCCCGCGAGTCCTGGACCTACGCCATCTTTTGGCACGCCGCGGGCGCCGGCGCCGGCGACCCCCTTCTCGGCTGGGGCGACGGCTACTACAAGGGATGCGGCGCCGGCGGAGGCGGCGCGGCCTCCCCGCGGCAGCAGGAGCACAGGAAGAAAGTGCTGCGGGAGCTCAACGAGCTCATCTCCGGCGCGCCGGTCGGCGACGACGCCGGCGAGGACGCGGTCACGGACACCGAGTGGTTCTTTCTTGTCTCCATGACCAGCTCCTTCGCCTGCGGCGCGGGGCTCCCCGGCCGCTGCTTCGCCGGCGCCGGCCCCGCTTGGC
>JAVDBV010049572.1:0-18988 GCA_032619315.1 Piper longum
AAAAAAAAAAATTAATCCTATATAGGTTGAGCACATAAACAGCTCAAGTTAGAACTCGTCTCGAGCTCGACTAAAACTCGACTCGAACCAAACCCAAACAACATAAATTTTAAACAAGCTCGACTTGGTTCGTTTACATTAAAATTTAATTTGTTTACATTAAAGCTCAATTCGGCCCATTTTATTTCGGCCCATTTTATATCAAACTAAACTCATATATACCCTTACTTAACACGTTCACACCCCTACTTGCATGCATGTGTCATGAGAAGCACACCACCATTTCTGCCTTATGTTTGAAACAGTGGACAAAATCGCAGAAGAGTTGGAAATTGGTAATTGTGGGCTCCAATGAAATAGTGGTGCCTCCCATGACACACATACAAATATAGTATCAATGCTCGATTAATGTAAGTTATTCCTTCTAGGATCACCATCAGTTCAAAACAAACAAGAGGCTCAACTCAAGTTCAAAACAAGCAAATTTTGAGCCAAACACAAATCAGCTCCACTCGTTTGATAAAAACCCACTAAATGCATTATCATCGAGCAATACTAACCATTGAACTTACTTCTCCAGTCTTCCTGGGCCCACTATCCTCTCTTGATATAGTAAAATGAAGCCTGATAGGGTGGAAGACATAATCACAAACGCAAGTTAGAGAAACAGGCCAGGGAGCACCTGAACGATAGGCGTAAATCACCTAAGTTAGTATCATCCGCTTAAAGTAATTTACACCAATCAAACAAATATTACAACAGGTATGCTATAACATTTGATAGCATAAATCCCTGGCCGAGAAACATATATCTCATTAGTGCCCTTTAGTACTTCACCCGTTCAAAATCTTTAACACAATGTACCTTAACCAGGAATTCCTAGAAAACACGGCGATGTCCTCTTTCTCCCTCTCGACGGCAATTGACCTTCGATGGTAATGAAAGATGACTTCGTTGAACGCAGGCTAGAAGGCGTTCGAAGTTCGAAGCTCTACCTTCTAACATCTAAACTAAAATAACTGCAAATGCTCGAATACACCATAGACATGCAAAAACGCCTTCCCTCCACCCTCAAGTCCCCCACTGAAACCTCCAACATCCAAGCTCTCATACCTTGTTTACCACGTATTTTAAATTGACCAAAGTCTAAACCTTGAACCCTGAACTTTAATGGGGGAGGGGCAGGGAGGAATGCAAAAGAAAATTGCTTGTATATTGTTGAAAATAAAACTGGATACACAAAGGAAAACAAAAAGAACTCATTTAACATACCAAGAGTGATACTAGTCAGAAACAACATACGCAACCAGACATAGATTCAAGCTTATATAGATAAATCAATATGAAACAAATAAAGTGACAGCTAGAATTTCAGATCTTCTAAACAAGTGTAAAGGATTAATAGAATTAAGACAAGATTGCATAACAAGGTACACACGAGACAGCAGAAGGACTATGTAATTGTCTGGTACAGACAAGCAACTTAAATAAACAGAAGATATTCTATCTTTGCTGATAATTTCTCAGAAAAGCTATAACGATAAAATCACCCCCCCCCCCCAAAAAAAAAAAAAAAAACAAACAAACAACGCAAGGGTATTGCTTCCAATCCACTAACAAAATAACTAGAGGGTTTCAGTAGTACAAAAAAATACACACATCCCAGCCACTTTTAGCATAATCAAAATTAGAACAAATAGTAAACGATACAAAAAAAAAACAATAATGGTCAAACTAGTAAAATTTTGATAGCAAATAAGAATGTCAATGATAACCAAACCACGATCATTTCAACAAACTAATGCAATAACTACATGTCTAAAAGTGGGATATAAAATGCGACATAGATAGGGTTGCTAAATAACATAGAATAGAACATCTTGTATTCAATATTCAATAAGACATAGTCAGGTAATTAGGGTACAAATTCCCGAGTACGCAATCGGAAAACAAGTATTCCAATTACCATAACATAAAACATGTCCATCTCACAATAACGCAACAAATAGCATAGTAAGGGCACAATTATCGAATATGCAATCAGATCTCAACACAAAAGTAAAAATCACAGGACTATATTCAACTTTAAAATTTTTTTTTAAAAAACTGCCATTTTTTTATTAAATTATTGTTGTGGACAAAAATTCAGCCGCAAAAGAAAACATGTAACTAATCACAGCCTACATCAACAATAATATCCAATAATTACGATACGGTCCATAATAAGCATAAAAAGTAATAAAAACGCATGGGAACCAGATATTCCGATTGCCATAAAATGGGCCATGATTCATGATCATTCCCATAATAACTAGATTGGAAGTTCAATAACAAAGCTAGGATTTTTATGGAAGTCTTTAAACCAACATTTAGCAGCATAAAAACAAAGTTAACTGAAACATATGAAACGATCCAAAACCAACAACACCAAAATTACTCCCCAGCCATCCTCAATCGCTGCCCTTGTTGTAAACATAAGTAAGGCCACATTTACCGCAGTAATGGCGATCGAAGTGGTTGGCCATGAAGATCCCCGCACCGCAGTCGTTGTTGGGGCACTCCTTCCTCAAGCGCTGGACCTTGCCGGATTCATCGACCTTGTAGAACTGAAGGACGCCAAGCTTGACCTTCTTATTCTTGTGCTTGATCTTCTTGGGCTTGGTGTAGGTCTTCTTCTTGCGCTTCTTGGCGCCGCCGCGGAGGCGGAGGACGAGGTGGAGGGTGGACTCCTTCTGGATGTTGTAGTCGGCGAGGGTGCGGCCGTCCTCTAGCTGCTTCCCGGCGAAGATGAGGCGCTGCTGGTCCGGCGGAATGCCCTCCTTGTCCTGGACCTTGGCCTTGACGTTGTCAATGGTGTCCGACGACTCCACTTCGAGGGTGATCGTCTTTCCCGTGAGGGTCTTCACGAAGATCTGCATCTTGATCGCCGCCGGCCCTCGCCGGAGCGCCTCGCCGGAGATCGCCGCCGCGCCTAGGGTGAGGAGGGGTGCGCGGGGTGGGGCCTGAGTAGGCGGCGGGTTGTGTATATAGTTGGCCTCGTCTTTGTGGGCTTAGGATTTGAGGATGATGTGTGGGGGACGTGGCATTGATGGTATGTGGGCTTTAGAAGAATGAAGCAGGCCCCACGTGGAAGTTCTTCTTTCACTTTTTTATTTATTATTTATTTATAGGTAGAGTGAAACATTTTAGTTGGAACAGTGTTAAAAAGTTAAAATACAAAAGCTGGTTGGAACCATGGGTTTGGTTAAAATTAAAACAGCGTTCATTATTTTTTTATTATTCTATTTACTAGACCTGAAATGATGCCAGGCGCTAGCTTTTTAATAAATGATTAATATTACAGTAGGTTTTAATAAATGATTAATATTACAGTAGGTATTAATAAATGATTAATATTACAGTGGCACTTGTAACTTCTAATAACTGGTAATTAATAATAATAAATTATGAAATTTCCATGAGCCGCCACCCACCACCAAGCAAGCGTGGAAAGAAAATAGCATCAGGACACGAAAAAAACACGCAAATAAATAAAAGAGAGGAGAGGCCAATTCTCCCCAAAATGGCGTCCCGATCCCTTGCCTCCTAGGGTTTCGCACCCTTTGATCTTCCTCCGCCCCCGATCACCGCTCCGATCCGATCACTCCACCTTCGACTCCGTCACCCCCGACTTACTCCCCTCGCCGGCGATCGTTCTGCAGCGGCGGCACCTCACGCTCCGCACTTTACCCTTTGAGGTAAGCCCGACCGAATCGCAGACTGTTCATGAACTGCTAATTCGGAATTGGATGGTTGTTGTTGTTGATTTTGTTGGGTTGGTGGGGATTGTGTTGAGCTGGGGTGGATCGGTGATGTTTTGTGGGTGGTTTATTTTTTTGCAGGTAGTTGCTTTGCGGGGGTGTATCTGGCGGAGAGTGCGAGGGCCAGATGCCAGAGGAAGATCTGGTAGAGCTCAAATTCCGTCTCTACGATGGAACGGATATTGGGCCGATTCGGTACTCGTCGGCCTCGACTGTTGCGATGCTCAAAGAGAGGATCATATCTGACTGGCCCCGAGGTTTGAGCTCTCTCACTTTTGGTCTTTTATGAGATTTCGCCGTTTTGTTTTTTTTATTTTGAAGTCGGAAGTGTGCGATGGGTAGTGGATTAGGCGCCCAAAGGAGCACTCTGGGTTTGAAAGGCTGTCCGAATTTGAGTGTGGACTCGAATTTGGATGTGTAGGCTAGCAGTTGTAGCCAGGTTGAGACAAGCTCGTTAAAATCGCTGCTTATGTTTGCCTATAAGATCTTGTCAGTTATTTGTGGATTCTTGTAAAGGGATGAAATTGTCGTTTTATCTTTACATTCGTATGCTGATTTTGATAGCATTTCCTATTGAATCTACCTTGCTATGTTTTGTTTTGGAGTAATTATTGATCAAGCTTGGTGCTTTTTATTTTTTGATGTTGCAAAGAAATCGGATTGATATGGGTATACAATCTATACTTGTTTAATTGAGTATTGTCTTGCTATAACTTCCATCAACTTCATCACTGTGCAAAATTAAGTGTGTTGGGTATCACTAGTAAGCAAGGTAGAGAAAATGCTGTCGATATATACTAACTATTTTTTAGTGGATTAGTGTAAGCCTGGCATTAATCATTTTTAAGTCAAAAACTGCTCTGAGTGGTTCAGTTATGCATGCTTTTGAGAACTTATAAATTAATTTACCGTCTACCATCACCATTAACATTATGTTACTGCTGTTGTTGGTGGTTAAACTTCCTGTTATCTATTCCATCCTGCAAATTTTTTTCTCAAAAACTTTTGTGGGTACCATGCAGCTTGTGGTCTTCCTTGAGGTAACCTGACAACCTGTGCTTGATGAAATTTCTTTACCTTTTTGGTTATAATTTTTTCTTTGGAACTTTTTTTCAAATATACGTATTGTTGTGGCTCAATAAATCTATATACAATTTAATAAAATTTATGAATGATAAATGCTGGCTTAATTGTTCAATCCATCTTTACAAGGTTGGAAGACGATAAATTAAAGTTGATATTCCTTCCTTTTTCTGCTGGCTCATTGCTTCCCTGAGTAACATTTAATTCAATTATTATACGGAATTCTTTAAATTCCTTTCACTCTTTGAAATCTTCATTTTGAAGTTGAGGCCTGCTCTTAGAAAGTTTGAAGTTTCAATTAGACCCCTGCCTATTTCTTGATGATCCTCTTGTTTTATCCAGTTCCAAATTGATTTGTTCTGTTCAGATAGCATTGTTTATCTTTTGATTTGTAACCTAGTTCTTTCTCATACATCCTATTTTTTTATTTCAGATAAAAAAATTATCCCAAAGGCAGCGAGTGATGTGAAGCTGATAAGTGCTGGGAAAGTATTAGAAAACAGCAAGACTGTTGCTCAATGTAGAACACCATTTGGCGAGCTTCCAGGCGGGATTATAACCATGCATGTAGTAGTTCAGCCCTCATCTACAAAAACGAAAACAGGTAATGTATCTTAAGATCTAACTCTAGGTGCAAAGTTTTCTCTTGTTCATTGTGTGGGTAAATTATTAGTATTTATGGTTTTATTTACTGATTAAGTTTATTCATTTATATATGGTTATAAATAAATTGGATTACAAGGCTAGATTAAGTAGTGAGATTCTACCGATCAGTGAGTGGAATATTATTATTTGAACCAACACTACTTATTGTCAAATGTTTGTTTGCCTCTCATTTACCTTTGTCGTTGTTGCTTTTTTTTATAATAAAATTCAAATTTAACGGCGTAAAATAGTCATAGTCAAAGTGGTTAGATTCATCATCCATTTCAGTGGAGACTTCAGTAATTTGATCAACTCTGTTGCCTGATTATATCATCCTTTGTCCAATGGCTTTTGTTTCTCGCTTTTTACTAAACTTTTACAATTAGAGTTGCCTTCCATTTTATGCCTCGAATTCCACAATTATCATCTTGATCGTGCATATAGCTTTCGTTTACCAATATTTTTTATAGTATGTGAAGTTAGCCTCCATAATACTAACACAGCATAAATATAAAGCACTTGATATATTAGTGTTATTGATATTATCGAGCCTTTTATCGCTTGACTCGCGTGTTTTTATAGCATAATAGCTGGAACAAGATTTGATGTTTAACAGAGAAGAAGGTGGATGAAATGCCAAGGAAGAATGGCTGTGCCTGTTCCATATTATAGAAAGAGTGAGAACTATCATTTACTATTCATTTCTGATCTCCAGTATGGAAGGCTGGTGTGCTAGTGGCGTGATATCATCTGGTCCATTTCAGATCATCTATATGGAGTTGTCTGGGAAGTGAGTAATAACTGTTATGTTCATTTGCCTTGTGCTTGGATTGACATTTGTTATTGCTGTGATATATGTGGCTGCATCTGCTGTAATACTCCTTATAGTGCGTTATTGATGAAATACACTTTTATTTTTTGCTCTTGTTTGTTCTTGTTGAAATGATTTGGAATGGCTTTTAGAATTTATATATTTTGTATGGCTGCAGAAATGAAGCAGTGTAAGTCAGTTTTATGTGGAACTTATGTTAGCACGTCATTCTCGAGGTCCAAAAGGAAATAATATTTAGTGTTAAATAAGCTGTTTAGCGTGGGTTCTTTGCTGCCATGTTCTTGTTTTTGAATGAAGGAAAATTATTTAGGGCAATGTTTGTGTGTGCAAATTTTCTCTACGTTAGTTGTCCTTTTTTATCTGTTTAGATTTTTATTTGGGGAAGGAGTGTGCAATCTTTTGGACACTATCTGCCCTCTGTGTTAGTCGTCCAACACCTTTTTTAAGTGAGAGAAAATGCCAACGTGGGAGCAGGTCGAGTGGATGGTGGTCTGCGAGGGTTGAAGTGGTAGCTGGTGGGGGGGAAGATGGGTCAGGTGGCTGAGGTCTAGAAGCGTACATAGAAGTCGGCAATAGCTGATTAGTGTTGATGAGTGCCTTTGCAAGAGAGAGCTGTATGGGAGACAATGGTCTTACCATTTAGCCGTTTGGTATGCGACAGTGACAATAGCTATGGTAGTGAAGGCTATAGGAAATTATGACTGCGTGGAAGGCTAATTTTTTACTTGGGGAAGGTGAAGATGGTTGATTGGGGTGCTTTTAGAGCTTGTTACTGGTCATATAAATGTTTGGAGACGATGAGCTGCCTAATGTGATACTCATTTCCTCTCGGTTGTTTCATTCAATTTTTAATGAGCTACTTGGCATTCATGTTTTCTGCTGTAGTGGTGACTCATATAAGCTATTACCTTGGTCATGAGTCTACTCATTTGAATTTTATAGACATAGACAGTTTGGGTAACGCCAGTTGCCTTGTAGAGTAGGAAGACAAGACCATCAGCTCATCGCCATATCTGTTTTTCTAGTTCTAGAACTTTGAGGCATAGTTTTAAATACCATGTCGTACCATCAGGTTGTACCCAATATATTATATACCTTCTAATTTTGTACGGTTTATGCTTTGATATCATTTTAACCCATACCCAGTTTTTCAATATGAAATTTTTACATAACCCTTTTGTTTGTTGAAAATCTGGTATTTTAGCCGATATTTTATAAAATATGGATGATGAAATATATTTTTAATATTTAATGAAATATTTTATTTATAATTGTAGAATCTGGTTACTATAAGTATGGTATTTAAAACTATGCTTTGAGGACTTTTTTCTTACTATAAATATTTCTTGCATATGTTGTAAAGCAGAATCTTAGCTTAAGATTTTGTAAGGTCATAATACCGGTTACAAGTTGGCATTTTTTTAAAACAATTAACTTAATGTTTCAACCAGAGATTATTCACACGTTTTAGTATGAGCTTTAATTAAGCTACTTATTATATCTTGGTTGAATGATGTGTTAGATCTCTTGTATATATTTTCTTCTACTATGTCATTCTAATTTCAGGATTTATGTCTTCCTTGTTAGACCTTATTCCAATAAGTGTGAGCGTATCTCCTTCACTAACTAAAAATATATTAAAAGTGACTTCTATTATTCATGGGCCTGAATGGGAACCATACTTCTGTTAAAAAACTCACCAACCTACACCTAGAAAGGTATTCTCACTAATTATTCTCATTCCTAAAAATTGTAGTTAAAAAAATTTAAAGGTATATTGCTTGATACAAAAGTTAGAAGCTATTGCTATTTTTCATTTTCTTTTTATTTTTTAGTACGTCATCAAATTGTGAAGGCACAAAGTTAATATTAATTATGCTTGGGGGAAAAAGGTCAACATCAATTAGGATGAGAATTGAAAGCCGTTGTTGACGCAGCACATCTATATAACAGCCTTTCTATTCATTCATTTACTCTTCGTTTTCTAGCATGAAAGTTTCTGAGAAGACCTTAGAATTAGATGCACAACATTTAATTAGATATTTAGGGAAATGTATTGTTTTGGTTTTATTTGGATGCTTATAAATATAAGGTTATCTCTTTGTAAATGGCAGCCTCAAATGAATAAATATTTTTCTTGTTTTTTCTTTAGTTCTTACTTTTTCTGGGAGTAGTTGATAAGTTAGAACATCTCCCTTTTTCTGTTCTAAATGAGTTGTCAAAACAGGTGAGTTGTCCAAGCAAATGAGCGAAGGGATATTAAGTGTGGATAAAATCCTTTCAAGGCAACCATTAATAATTTCATTAGTATGTATCTATCTTTCGATCTTTCCTCCAATTTGGTGTATGCAAATCTGTGGCATTATAAAGCAAGGGAATAGGTGATTTGGAAAACCTTGTTATATGGTCCTAGATTATAAAGTAGTTAGCCATTTTTCCCCCCTTCATTTTATAGAAATTTAATTTTTGTTTAGGAGGGAACTCAATTATGAATGCTGAGAAATTGACCGAGAAAATGTCAACAAAAGATGTTAATCAATATGTATCGTTTCACGTCCATTCCGATGCTTTGTAAATGACATCCCCTCAATTATCTTTGTTTTCTTGCACGAAAGCATTGTCAAACAAAGGGGTATAACCCCGTTGTTGGGAAAGCGTTATCCTATATAACTAACTAACTATCTATATATATATTATAAGATAAGTTATTTTGAATAAGGGACCAGAAAAATTTTTTGCCTCAAGCTCTAACCAGGGTTGTCTATGTAGATCAAATAGCCCAGATTTAATTGGAAAAAAAAATTTCCCAACCCCCCCCCCCCCCCCTCCACTTGTCGCCGGCTATCAGTTGGGTTTCGGCCACGGCTGGCCGGGTGGGGGGTGGACAAGATGGGGCGAGATCGGAGTGGGGGCGGTGTTGGAGAATCTCTGTCGCCTCCCTGCCCCTAGTCTCCACTCCAACCTAAATAAGCAATTAGGGTAAACATTGCAAAACATGTAAATTATAGGGAACAATAGGGATAGCCCGAAGGCTCCCTTCAGGAGTACGAGAAGAGCCCTTTCGAGTTAGTCAGACAACCCACAATGCCTTATACATTTGTGGTAGATTATGTCAAAGACATATCACTTCACCTGAGACTTGATTCTTAACATTACAAGAGCATATTTAAAGGTCAGTTATCAATAAAAGAAATGGACAAATCAAGGTAGAACTGTAGAAGGCTGAGAAGTTTTGAAGTCGGAGACTCGGTGTAATTGACTTTGAATCCCCACAAATTTATGCTCTTTATGAAAGGTACAAGGATCCTCTGTTTTTTGTTAAAAAAGTTGGGAATGATAAAGGGTCTTATTGTTATTGTTATTTATGCTCTTTCCATACCAATTGCTTAAAGCTAGCCCTATCAAGATGATATGGCTCATGACTCTCACAATATTCCAACTTGTGGCAATCCAAAAATGACTAACAATATGTAGGCTCGTAAGCATATACTCGGTTGAATACATGATGAAACCGGGGAAAATTTATGTTCGGGAGTTTTTAGTGAAGGATGACCGCATTCTTGAGAACCAGAGGAACTACTTTTGCCTTTGCATACAAAGTAAGTCCATTTTTATAGGCAGAGCATTGTCGCGGCCTTCGAATCAAATGATTGGGGGAGAGTTAGATTTGTCATACATTTTTAATTTCATGAAAATGAAAAAAATGTTTTAATTATAAAAGAAATAAGGAAAATTAAGTAAAGAAAAGTCTCAAGAGTATTATCTTTTATCAATAAAAAAAGTATATTCTTTCAGCGGTTTGAATATTGGAGCTTTAGTAGCACAATCCTGAACAAAATAGCATATGGGAAGCTGGAAAATATGGTGGGAAAAATCACTAGTGTGTACAAAAGTATTTCTCTTGGGGAAGCTGTTCATAGTTTTTATTTGTCAAGAATACTTGAGCCTATCTTCTATTTTGTAACATATCTTGGCCACTTTTCTTAAATAAGTATTCCGGGTTAAAAATAATCTTGTTTTTTGTTTTTTTAAAAAGTTGATGTCATATATGACATATTAACAAGGCAATTGCATAATTTTAAGTCGATTTTGAATCATTTATGTTAAATTTTTAATTATACAAATAAATAATTGTTTAAAATTAATATATATTATTTTTACCCTTAAATTTTATAAATATATGATTTATATAAATTTAAAATATCAATTAACTAATCTATAAGAAAAATAATATTAACTTCTAACTTTTATGACTTGACTCAAAAAATTAATTATAAAATTAATATATAAAGACTTATTTATAGAGTTCGATTCAACAAGTTTTAATTAATCGAAAAGTTTTTTATAATGAAAAAAAATTTAAACTTTTTCCAACCTCCTGATTTTAATTCGGCCCGTGTCTTCTGCTTCACTCACGCTCAAGATATGATAGTTAACAAAAAGCATAATGGTTTCGTAAGAATTCGATGAGTTATCCGAGATCTTGTTTACGTTCAACTCAAGATCGCCAACATGATATTTCCGCATACATTGGGAACATAACAAAGCCAAAAATAAAAAAAGAACGGTGACAACAACATTGCCATATATGCATGTACACATATAAAATAAAATCGTCTTAATGAAATGTACCATTGGAGACTCCAAAGACTCACCACCTACTCTCCGAAAGAATTACAACACAAGTTCTAGATGATCAATCTTTTGAAATTAAACCACACATGAACATACACAATATGTAACTTCTAAACCACTCATATCTGGATTTCCTCCCCAAAAACAGGCATGGCCGAGGCAGGCAAGCCAAGAAGAACATTGATGCTCTTTCTCTCCTTCCCATGGGTAAGGAACAAGATCACTTCCTTCTCAGGCAAAGCCACCGGTCCAGATTGAGCAGGCTCCCCCCACCCAAAATCAGTAGTATGGAAGGACAACCTTGACCAAGTAGTGATCAGAAGAGTGGCAGCAAGAGAGGGCCTTTCCCTGGTCACCTCAAAGTAATCAATGGCCGATCTCATGTAGCTGTCCGTCACCATTGTGACCGCTTTTTGGACCAACCCAACAGTGAAAGACAGAGGCTTTCCCAGCATCTCCCCTGAACCGCACAAGGAGTTGGTTAACACAATGCCGTTGCCAAAGTAGCCTTTGGGCAATGGCGGATCAAATCTGGACCGCCCATCAACAGCAAAGAGCAGCTTCGTCTGTTGGTCAGGCTGCATTTTGAGGGCCTTGGACCTGGCCTTCCATACAAAAGCAGAGAGAGCTTCAAAGGTGGTGCACTTGGGCAAGTACCCATCTTCCATGGCCAACCTCTTGAGCTTTTCAAGCTTTTCTGGCGTGAAGCAGAAGGACTTGTACTGCATCTCTTCTTGGTAGAGTTTGGAAGTGTCGGAAACATCTTCAATCTCAGCAAATTCATGGTGGGGGAACTCGATCCTCGGTGGGTCTCTTGCTTTGAGGAGTGCCCGATTTTTGAAGGGTGGGATTGCAATTGGGAGGCCCCGGGCAATCTCTCCCCACGAGTTCACAAACTCCATTGCGCCGATGCCATCAAACATGCAGTGGTTCATGGCCAGCCCAAGAACAAAGCCTCCACACTGGAACCTTGTCACCTGCTCTCGACAACAAGGGGAAAATGAGCAATAACGAATGTGTTCCTTGTTGTTACAGTTTTACATCCGTTATTTAAGGATTAATTCTATATTCTAATTCTTTAATAGTTCTAGGTAATATTAAAAGTTTAAACATAAGGCTAGTATCTAATTATATATATATATATATATACGTATGTATGTGTGTATGCATACATGTATGTATGTATATCATTGTATTTCTATAGTTAAAAACAAAATAATGCATTCAAAATGGCAAAGCTAAAACCAATCTTATCCAGCAAATAGCAACCAATTATGTTCCAACCTATAAATCACCAACCCTTGTATCAAAAAGTAGCAATATATAGTTGCATGCAAGATGCACGTCTAGCCAACTTGGAAAATACGAAAAGCAAAGAAGTCATGGCAAACATCATATATACCTGGACTACCAGAGGAGGTATTTCTAAGACATTCTTTGCACCAGGAATACTATAAACAAGCTTCCCAAGTGTGGCAGGGTCTGGTTTTGTGCTTATGTCTCCAATGGCTTCCAGCGTACAATTTGCATCTGCTTCCACAAAAACAGCTCCTTCCCCAGTGCAGTCGACGATCAACTTCCCCTCTGCACTTATTGTGAGCCTCCCAGCAACTGGATAGTATTGAACCAACACTTTGGCCAAGGCGACCTTTATAACTTGGGCAGCACTATCATTGCCTCTGTCATTGGCCTTGAAACAGTAAACAGTTTGTACCACAACAGCAATGTTCTGATCAAGGTTAGACAGGAAATACAGTCCTTTCTCTGTTTCTTCATATGGTGGGATGAGAACTGGTTCTCCTCGCTCCACAACAAGCTCAAAAGCCTTCTCCATGATAACAACTAATCAAGAACACCTTACTAGCTAGCTATAACCTGCTAATAAAACCATTATCATATGTCAAACGATTATGATCATACGCACCAATACATATATGCATATGTATTTGACCTAAGTCATGCTTTTATCATGCAAATTATATATAAAATTCCGAGGACACACCTTTGTAAATGCAGGATGAGGTTCACAAACACATAAGCTTGCTGCTTTCCAATATATAGAAAGTAAGAGAGAGAGAGAGAGAGAGAGAGAGAGAGAGAGAGAGAGAAGACCTGCTGGGCAACTTGTATGCATGCAGAAGAAAAGTATCCAAGAAAGAAAGGGACAGATGCAATGAGTGAGTCATAGAGATAATGGTTTAACATGAAAAAAGAGAAAAGAAAAGTGCACCGTTAACATGAGAGTAACAGGCAAATTGGCCCAATGGGTGGAGTTGGTTCACTACCTCATGAACTTTGTCTCATGATCATGATCTAACTTCTGATATTTAGAATTTTTTGTGATAGTCTTCATTGGGTGGGGTTGGCTACTGGTTATGGAACCAAACACCTACCTGTATACTGGGTTTTATTTCGTGGCATGATGGAATAATATTATATGTGAGGATTGGTGTGGTTGGCCTCCTAAAATGGCTTATTTTGAGTTAATTTGGATGAAGTCAAGTGCAACAATGCGAACAAACAATTACCGTAATGGAATGAATGAATCTTAGTTTTTTTTTCAGTCTACCTACTCGATTTTATTTTTGTATCAAACGTTTGCAAATGAAAAGGGGCCCTATTTCTAGATGATAAATAGCCCAAATTTTGGAACAGAACTTGGGTTGGCAAGTGGCTGAGGCGCCGAGCTTTTGGCGAATTTTGGATTCACTTCACATCTTATGCTTGCCTGCTCAAGCACAATAAATATTTAAACTTTACGAAAGAGACTTGAATAAGCAACATTTCAAGATTTTAACAGTTTGAACTCATATCTATTAGTCCAATGTACATGTTTCTTTATACTGCATGCAAAGCTGTATATAATTTTTCTTTTTAAAATTTAATGAACCAGAACGGAACTGGACGTCCGTTCGAGCTGAGCTGGGCTTGTCTTATGGTGGGATCAGCTGAGCTCAGACTTTTTTTTTTACTGTTTCGGGTCAACAAAATGCTCATATTTTAAATTTCATTATTATAAATAGATGAGATTATAATTAAAAGGTGTTACAATGTACTATTCACAATGAAAAGAGATTTTTAAATAAGTTTTCCCAATCAAGACTCTTTTGTTTCATAATGTTCTATTCACTTGAGTTGGGCTTGTTGCCAGGCCAAGCTAGCCCCCTTTTCTTTTGTAAAAACAAAAAAGAAAACCAAGTCGGCTGGGAGAGGGTGACCAGAGCCGGATTCGGCCGTTCTTAATATATATAAAAATGAGCCGTTTTCGTTTTCATTTAAAAACTACGAATCCAATCCAAATGCAGGAAAGTTGTTGTGGAAAAAAATAAATTGCCCCTAGATCATGAATCAAACATCATAATACAGACCCTTTAGTTGTAAACCTCATGGGAAAAAAAATCGGGTTTTCCCCATTTTTGGGCCGGTTTTACAAAAAATCGGGTTAAAATACCTGGTCGGCAAGCAGGTGTGTATAACCTTCTGAACCATACCGGCTTTGGCCTTAGCACCCAGTATGACCGACTCCGTGTGGTCCAGTTTTAAAAACTATGTGGCAGCCAATAATTTACTGCATGTAAATACCTCCTCAAAAAGAAAATTAAATATTGGGTAGTCCTATTTTTTTTGGACTGTTCATTTAAATGAAAACAACATTTTACATATATATAATATATATATATATATTATGAATGATTTAGCACGAATCTCTTAACATCAAAGAGTTTTTTTATATAATTTTTAAGAATGTCAAAAATATTTATGGAAATTATACATGACTTTTTTTGTTAAAATAATTTCAAATTTTTAGAATTTATCAATAACGTTTAAAAATATCATTAACCTTATAATAATAATAATAGAAAAATATCAACCGCAGGGGGGCATTTTTTATTTCACAAAGGTCATCATCAAATGGTGGGCTGCTTCCGTTCTGGCTAGAATTTGATGGGGAAAATCATCCAATTTCTAAGCTCCTATCATATGTACAGGAAGTTCATTGGTCATGTGATTGATTTTTTAATGACTGTGTATGGCAGTTCAACAACAATTAAACCCCCAACAGTACGATATGTTTGAATAATGAAGAAATTAAGGAAAAATAAGCCGAAATGAGTCATTTACGGAACAAAAAGATGGGCAGTTGAGTAGTTGATGTTGTACGGTCAATAATATAATCTAATGAAATGGAAACCGCCTTCTTGGTCGAGCTGATATAGATCTCTTCTTAATTGTCACAAGTATACTAACTGGGGTAAAACGAGTGTTTCTGTTATCGAAATTTTATCACTGTGACAAATTTATCATCATTTTATTACCAAACTATCATTACAAAATATTTTCTACCAAAAAGTCACAAAATTAAAATGACATCATTACTTTGTCATCGTTAATGACTAAATATTTATCACTTCATAATCACGATTTCAGGTGTAAAAATTAACAATACTAAAAATTGTCACGAAAATGTTGATCTCATCATTTTTAATAATGTCACTAAATTATCACAATGGCTGCAAAATAGGGAACACTCACCATTTTTTGCTAAGTCAAAAACTGACAGGCACCAGATAATATTTATAATTTATGCATGGAATTTTTTTGTGATAAAATTATTTTGTCACCAATTTGACACTATTTTTTGGCGATAAATTTTGAAAGTACAAGGTATGCGGCCGATCAATGCCGCCACCCTGCATTGCCCCACCCCTGGATGCGCCGTTCCAATCACCGCACCGCCTCGCCCCCGATCCTCTTCACCACCCTCCGTCGACTGCCAATCCTGCTTGGCCAATTGCTGCCTACATCCCACTCAGCCAATGGCATCCCCCTTCGTGGCCATCCCCGTCCCCACACCGCGGCTAATTGCCATCCGCCCGGTGGCCAAATGTTGCCCCCACCAGCGAGGCCCACCCCTCCCCCTCATGCGGCCATCCGCCGTCACTTTTGCACGGCCGTCTGCGGCACCCCTAGACGGCCAAAACCACCGACGTGGGCTGTGGTGGTGTGGCGCACCAACGTGAGCGCTGGCCCACGTGATCACTTTTTTTTATTGTAAAAAAAGTTGTTACCTATTCGTCACCTAAATTTAGATGACAAACTTTAACCACACCTGTTACCGTTTTTAGTGGCTATTTAATATTCATTATAATTTGGACACCTAAATTTGTTGCGCCGACTTGTGACACCTCAGTAAATAGTGGTAATTTATTATCGTTTTGACACCGAGGTAAATTAGCCGCAAACGCTGAAATTTTCTGTGACAAACTCGTTTATCATTGACATTGGGCTAGTGACAAAAGGCCCTTCTTACATTAATGGCTGTGATTTTTTTTTTCAACAAAAGCAATCTCTACCTCCATCGTGGGCTTAGGAGTAGGGATATAAACAAGCAGAGTCGAGCCGAATAATGGTGTACCGAATAAGGGTGTACTTAAATTTAACTTTTGATATAAAATGAGTTGAGCAGAACTTTAATGTAAATGAGTCGAGCTGAACTTGTCTAAAATTTATAGTATTTAGGCTTGGTTCGAGCCAAGCTCGATCTTATTAAATATTTATATGTTCGACTTATATAGGATCAACAATTTTTTTGAAAACTATATAAGTTCAATGTGACCTCAATAATATTTATGAGCCGAGACGAATCAAATAATTTTTCGAGTTTGAACACGTAAAATTCGAATTTCGAACCGAATCGAGCCGAACATTCATTTACTTAAGCTTTGTTCATTGTTCAACGAGCTTATTCACTTCGAGCCGAGTATTTTTTCGAGCACAAAATTAACAAGTGCGAGCCTAGCCAAATTGAACGCAAAAAACTTGCGAACAAGCTTAACTCGTTTATACCCCTACTTAGGAGCATTTTAAATAATTATGTCATTTCCAATTTAGGAGATCACATAATGCCCATCTTATACAGCAAGTCATCACTTCTTCTCAATCTAAATATGGTTCCAAGATATCTCAATATAAATCTACGACTAAAACCAGTATATATATGTTTATGCTATTACATTACACCAAGTTGAATTCAAAACACAAATGATCTGCCTCTTGGTCGGGAGAGCAAATACTGCCATATACCCTTTTTTTAATGACTAATAATGATTATTTTTAAGGAATTTTTTATAATTCTTAGAAATTAAGAGATAATTATAGAAATTATACATGATTTTTTATTATTTTAATGAAAATAACTACATCAAATATGTAGGAAGTATCATCAGCATTTTTTTTAACCACCTTACAAAAATATCCTATTAACTTATCTGGAAATTTTTTTTAAGAAAATACTTGATGGTTTTTGGGCTACCGAATAGAAGGGGTTATCATGCTCGGCAACATTAAGTTTTGGACTCCACCATGTCTTCTTCGCCATTCGTGGCATCAATGGGCCGCTCTAGGTAATTTTCCCACAGTCCTATTTTTTCTCATGACACAAAAACAATATAATGGATCACAGGTTCGCCTGTTTGCTATCCATTTTCAACAGCCAATGTCCTCAATCACAACCATGCAAAGTTTTTGAATGCTACTTTATAACCATAAATAAATATGTTTTAGGCAAGAATATGTAAATACAATCGGGTTAGATCTGATAATCACCTATCTAGTATTACCTTAACTATAGTCTTTAACATGTGATCGGATTTATCCTCTAATACTATATTATGGGTAAGCGCAGCAGGAGAATCAAACTACACATAGCAAAAATTAAAAAAAAAACCTCAATCCCACATGCTATCGGCAACATTCACATCTATATACGCTCATCATTAGATTTTGATTTTTATCACATTTCAGTATTTTTTTAATGACTATAGTTAGTTGTTCTTAGGCTATTTGGGCCCTAAACGAAGCTCTAATATTATTGTTGGGCTCTTCGTGCCCCTAAAACTAAAAGAAATTTATAATAAGTGTCGCAGGTCTTTCTTAATCTAGAAGTTAATTCAAAGAATAAAATTTTTTTATTAGTATGCATACAAATTAACAAAATCATTAATGACCGATGTTATATAAATTTATCAACTCTCCTTTTTAAATTATCATCATCTGACAAACTCCATTTAAATAAACGAACGCTCAAATCATTAGATAGAACTCATGAAAAAAACTCCGACAATCAGCGTAGGTAAGTACCAAATCTTGTAAAATTGCAACATGGCTCTGATACCACTTCTTAAGCCTTTTAAGCCGCCAACGAAGCTCTGATATTACCGTTGGGCTTTTTGAGTCCCAAAAAATTCTTAAAATAGGTGTCTTAGGCCTTTTTTAATCTAAAAGTTAATTTAAAGAATAATATTTTTTATTATCTTATATACAAATTATCAAGATCATCTATGCCTAAAATAAAATAAACCCAACAGTTATAACTATTTTGTAAATACATGAAAACATAAGTCATAATAAATTTTCTAGTCAAATTGAATCATAATTCCTAAATTGAAGTACATGGCCGGCCTTATGAATCGGAAAGTCACACTCGGCATGGCTCTTCCAAAATAGACCTCCCATCCTTATGTTTTTTCTTATAAACCATCCCGGCTTTGTAGATTGGTTAGTACCAAGAACCAAATGTTTTTGTTATGGTGTTGTATGAAACGTCGTTATATTTATTGTAATAATTATATTTTAACTTTATTTTTTACATTTTTTATATAAAAAATAATTTTAAAACCTAATTAACTATAACGGTCCGATAAATACAAGATCCCAATAAGTATTGGGTATGGACCTGTCTAATACAAAGTAGATCGGATACCGGGCAAATTACTATGCCCCCGATCACCAAAATCACGAGCATATTAAATTTGTATTAAGTCAACATTCAAGTCAACGCAAAACTTCAACACTCTTAACATTTATATTTACAAAATTAAAAGATTAGAGAAAAAAAAAACATGATAGTGATTAATCATAAAATTGACAACTTTAAAACCAATAATAATTTGATTGATGTTCAGCTATATATATATATATATATATATAGCTG
>JAVDBV010049573.1:0-15389 GCA_032619315.1 Piper longum
GAATTACCGCGCCAGCTCCGAATGTTCCGGCGCCAGCTCCGGCAGTCGACAAACGGGATACTCGGCAGCCTGCGATAGCAGAGAGCCACACCCGCCGCCACCACCAGAAGCAAGAACAAGAACACGAACCTGCTGCTGCTGGCGAGCCCGTGGAAGCCCAAAACGACGAAGGTAGCGAGGGTGAGGACGGCGGGGAGGGCGAGCAAGGGGAAGACCCAGCTCAACAACTTGCGATTGCCCCCACGGCCATTCCTGCCCCCTTCCTCCGCGAATCTCTCCTGCAGCTGCCGCTCCAAGTCGTCGTCGCCGTCTCCGGAACCGCGGCCGGCACGGTCTCTGGCGAGGACGGTGAGGTCATATTGGGAGGAGGTGAGGCTGAAGGGGGAGCTGCCAGCAGGGGAGGAGGCGGCTCTCCTCGGCGTCTTGGCCTCCATTGCCATGTTCTGACGTCGGAGCTCTCTCTCCCTCTACCCGAGTCTTTGGAAAAGATGAAGCAGTGTATGAATCAATCAGAACCGTCGATGTGATTGATCGGACGGATGAAGGTGACAGGCCGTTACGCCGTCCCGTAAAAGTCTCGCATTTTGGCGCGAAACTTCCAGTGCGAAAGAGAGGGTAGGTGGGGACCAGTGCATGCAACGAATTTTGTACATAGCGGATGCGATTCTAAAAAATAATGTTTGTCGTATGTCCTTGGTTGGATATGACATTATATTGGAGATATGTGAGACATTTAAAAAAATTATAATGTTGCAAATAGATTATTATAAAATAATGTTGATTATTATTCTATAATATTTTAATGCATAAATTGCAAACAAAAATACATTTAGACCAATAAGTTTTTTTAGACAATTAAATGTGAGAAGGATTTTATTTAGTATTTGTGCCATGACAAGGAGGAACTTAGCTCGAGTTATCATCCTTCCATCATGTCTCTTGGTAATAAAAGAACTCTCATCTTTATTAAATTTGATGTCACAAAGATTTGCTCTTAAAATAGGACTAATTGAGTGGAGATTTGATTTTAATTTTGGTACATATAGAACATTCTGAAGGAAGATATCATACCATATGTAGAAATAATTGAATTGCCAATACGGGCAGTTCTTGATGCAATGCTACTTGCTTTTGGTTGAGACTGAATTATTTTACCATTATGTGATCTAGTCTAAGTGCTCCTTTTTGTGTGATGAAATTCTTGTTAAACCTAAACCAACATTTATGAGGATGGTGTGGTTCAGGTTTGAGGCATACTTTAGAGGTGATCTTATTCTTGAATCTTTGATAATTCTAATTTTGTGATTGTATTCGGATTGAATAGCTAATGCTTCTCGAAAGTACTTCATCACGAAAGGATGAGTTTTGAGTTATAGCTGGTATAAAATTAGGTTTTTCTCGTGTAAAAACCAGGGTTTTTGCCCGATGGTTTTAATTTTGGTTCAGCCGTGACTCAGATCGAGGTGCTTGTTGACCATTTTGTAGCGTATTATTTATGTTATCTAGGTATGTATGAGTTGTCATAGCCTTAGCTATTTCGGCTTTGTTGCCCCAGTTTCACGCTTTGTGCCCGACCTTCTTTTTATGGTTTGGTTCAGTTGAATCAAGTTTAATTAGACCTTACGACTGAGTCCCCCACGAGTCTAGTCACTTTTCATGTGTTGTAGTTGTGTTTGTTTTAGGTGTTTTCAGTGGAAAACAAAAACCTAAAATGTTGCAAATGAGGACTCGATGTGAAAGGCATCATGCTAGCGTCCTCACACCCAGACAAAGTTTGAATTTGATACTCAAGTTTAGACCATGGACGCCAAGGCATTCTCAAAGCACCTTCACGCTCTTAACTTGCCATATTTTGGTAAATTTTTCTATGTTGTATTATTTATTTACTTTATAAACCACCAAATCGCTGAGATACTTCAATTTAGTCCCACATCTAATATCTACCGGGCTAAGATCCTGTTTATAAGTGAGAATGGACTATAGATCTTAACTTGGGTTAATTATTTTAAAAAAATGACTTAGGCATATTACGTTGCACTTTGGGCCGGGTCGTTACAAATGGTATCAGAGCAACCCTGGTTCTGTATTAGATGGTGGGCTGGACTAGAGATGTTGGCTAGGCTGCAGGTCACAGACCAAAAGGTCGTGGGCTGGGGTTAGTAACGGGCCAAGTGTATGGACGTTGGTTAGGCTGCCAGTCACGGACCAAAAGATTGTGAGTTAGGGCTAGAAACGGGCCAAGTGTAGGAATTTCGGGGACGAAATTTCTTAAGGAAGGTGGATTGTGAGATCCCTTAATTTAGTCACATATACTGGGCTAAGATCCTGTTTATAAGTGGGAATAGACTATAGATCTTTAACTCGAGTTAATAATTTTAAAGAAATGACTTAGGCCCATTACGTTGCACTTTGGGTCGGGTCGTTACAAAATCATTTTCCTCTTTCCTTTTTAAAATTTAAATCCCAGCACACCTCTTTAGGTGTGGGCACCCATGCTGATGACATCACCAATCCAACTGCCCTCTTTTTTTATAAAATCTCACTCTCATCCTCACCTTTCCACTCCACCCCACCACTCCACTCACCCTCAACATTCCCTCCTTATCCCAACCTTCTTCTCCACTATTTCAGCCCTCTATATCCTTCTTTAGCCTTCCAAAATGTTATTATTTTAATGGTGGAAGGACTTGAAATGGGAAAACTTTAAATGACCTCCCCTTGAATAGTTAAAGGTATGCTCTTTCCCTGATTTTGGTTGATGATACTTGTTTGGGTTGCAATTTTGTGTATGGATGTTATTGTTTGCATTTTGATTGCATTTTTACATTGTAGATATGACTCTTAAAGAATTTTGAGAGGTGGTTTCATTTTGTTATCATGCGTAGATAAATAGTTATAATTTTTGTATCATCTATGTGTCCAGATTTGCACTAGTTGAGTATAAAATTCATAACTCATGTTTTATATATCAGATTTATATGATCTTGGTCTGTTTTTTTTTAAACAACATAGATCTACAAGTTATATATTGTGCATGTCGACTAATTTGCATGTATTATCAAGAAAAGGTCCAAAATTGGACGAAAGGTGGCAACTTTCAAGGTTCCAATGACCTGATCGCCTATTTCCCCAATTTTTACACCTTAATATTATTTTAATTTCATGATATATTTTATGATCATTTATGTGTCCAGTTGAGCATAAAATTCATAACTCATGTTTTATATGTCAAATTTGTATGATCTTGGTCTGTTTATTTTAAAACGATATAGATCTACAAGTTATATGTTGTGCATGTCGACTGATTTGCATGTATTATCAAGAAAAGGTCCAAAATTGGATGAAAGGTTGCAGCTTTCAAGGTTCCAATGATTTGATAGCCCATTTCCCCCAATTTTTACACCTTGATATTATTTTAATATCATGATATATTTTATGATCATTTGTTAATAATTTGTGATCTAAATATCATAAATTTACGATACTAAAATTACCTCAAATAAGGCCTGAACAAAATTTGTAAAACATTGTGTGCATCTGCTATGTTCTGTGTTGACTGCCTGTGTTGTGCATTTAGTTAAATATTTGGCTAATAATTAGATCACATAAAAATATATAAAAAATTACCAAATAAATAAATAATTGTTTTATGTAACCCTAAAAATTTTGGAGTTAAAAAAAATTCATTCTAATGGTTAATTAAGGTCAGATTTATGTACCATGAACATTAACCTGCCACTGCGCAACAAACTTTAAAATTTTGGCCCATGGTCTTGAGAAGTCTGAATGGGCTTGGATCAATTGAAATAATTAGATAAGACTTCGAAGTTTAGTCCATTATGATTTCAAGTCCAATTATCTTGTAATTGGGCTCAGGTAATTTTTCTAATCTTAAATACTGATTTAGTGATTTCTTTAATTTACCAAACCAGGGTAGAATCAGAAAATTCTATTGAATTGCCCACATACTCAAATCTATGAAACTTAACAGAGACATTATTAAGTCAATCATTAAAATATATAATTTACTTAATAATTTTTCTACAAATGAATATAGTCCTATAGATATTTCGATTGAAATCATAGAAATAAGATTATGAACTTAGTTTCTGTGTACTCCAAAAATCCGATCCAATTAACAATTAGAATATAGCAAACATGCATTTTTCACACCAAAAATTCTCATTTACATCATTTTAGGGTTTTTTCCCACCAAAAACACCTAGAAGAAACACGACCACAACACTTGAAAAGTTACTAGACATGCGGGAGACTCGGTCCTTAGGTTTAATTAGATTTGACTTGACTGAACCGAATCATAAGAAGAAGGTCATGCACATAACGTCTGACAGGGGCAACTATGCCGAAGGAGTTAAGGCTAGGGCAACTCATACTACCTTGATACCATAAATAAATACGCAACAAAATAGCCTAGCAAGCAACTTGATCCGGGTCATGACCGAATCGAAATTAAAACCATCGGGCAAAAATCCCGGGTTTTACAACCTCGCCCACTTGGGAAAATTTCGTCCCTAGAATTTGAATAAGTGGTTACACACTCTACGTTCATAGGCCGTAATGAAATCAAATAAATAGCTACACACACATGCAGCGCAATGGGTTACTGTAACATTCTTCTTTGAACGCACTGCCACGGATGACACTATTATCAAGCCTCTCCACTTTCAATACCACTGGTACCAAATATACTACTAGTAAACCGTACCGCCAATGAGATGCGGTGCCACTTAACATATCACCATGAGGTCATATTGCTATCAACCATACTACTACAAGACATACTTGTCGAAGATGAACCTAGTGTTGACAAAGGCATATATCACGCATGTGTCTACATACACAACTTGAGTACGTAATCATACTCGCCTCTTCCACGTGAGGATGAATGTAGTCCTAGCTATGCTCATAGAAAGGTGTTCTATTAGAACACACCATGTAAACCTCAATACAAGAGGTAGTCTAAAGGTCAGGCTAATCTCGTGACACATACAGTTGTGCAAAGGGACACCCTCCAATCAGGATGTCATGACAAGCCTCGAACACTGCTCTTTGGCAAGTGTGAAATGTGTGAGATGTGCTAAGGGGACCTAGAAGGTGAAGGTGCCCACCTTGGGTGGCTGTTTAAAAGATATGATCTCTATGTCTCTACCTATAATCACGTAGTGAGATGTGTATAAGATAGAAGGATAAGGTGCTATATATAAACCGTAGGAAGGCTAAGGTAATGTTTACTTTGAAGTACCATTGTTGCGCTTACCGTGGATCTGATCATCATCCTTGGAACTACAACGCAGGCCTTCTGAAGGACGGTTCCTAGGGTTCTATGGCAATTAGTAAATAGAAGACAAGTGTCTCTCGATCAAGTACCAGGTACACATGTCCTAGTGGATGGGGATCTCTCATCCCAAAGAACTACTACTGCACCACGGCTCAACGAGAACCAATTCTGAGGCGCAAGAGTGTCTCATCCTCTTGTCTGTGATTAACGACCAGTCATCCCATATCGATTTATAGTTCTCAATCTTGACTCACTTAGCTGCTACCACTATGGTAGACTCGCAAACAGGGCTATCAGATGGTCATATGTAGGCTATAGACAATACAAAGATGCACATCATGTAACTACATAACACTTCACAACCACATCTCTAATGCCGGGTGTTGCTAATAACTCGATGCCGATGCTCTGGTTGGTGATCTCGGTTTGGCCCCTCTAATCATCGTTCATCAATCTGTCTAACGATTAACTCCACACTATCCAACTAAAATGTCACAAGACGATAATCCTACTCATCTTGCTCGATCATCCTCAAGTTTTCAATACGATACTTTCCTTCTACTCTATTGTTGGCTATTTAACCAACCTAGTTCATCATCTGTAGTTCATGTCATATCATCTAGCTATATGTGACTACTGTACCATGTTGTGCACTTGGATAACTATCTAACCTATTACTAGGCTACTGTAGACGGTGGTTGTGCTACTTGATTGACCATCATGTTACTTGGTCAGTGGTTGTGCTACTCGGTCGGTGGTTGTGCTACTCGGTCGGTTCTTGTGCAACTCAGTTGGCAGTTGTGTTACTTAGTTGGCAGTTGTATTACTTAGTTGGCGGTCGTGTTACTCAGTCGGTGGTTGTGCTACTTGGTCGGTGGTTGCGCAAGCTAAAACCTAACAACCTACTAAAAAATTCTTCTAGGGCATACACTACCTATCCATCCTACTCAGCTGTCTCATGTTCCTGTTGGCTCTAGTCAATGGTGAGTAAGCAATTATATTGGCTACTACCATCTTAGTCTAGTCATATACCTATTTGGTGGTCATGCTCAACTACCTAGACGACATACAACCCCAACCTTTAAGGGGCTATGACACAATTCTCCTACTCTGATATGTCCCTATCTATGTAGTATGTCTCAGCTCTAACTAGTTCCAACATCTTTTAATATACTCAATAGATTTATATCATAAGCTAGGTAAGATATCTTCTTCTAAACCTCATAGTCTAAGGAGTGGCTTCTCATGTCCTTATTGTTGTGGCATCTATCTCTTATTCCAACTGGTCCATACCTCTAGGGTGACCTATTACCCTCGCGTAGAGGTTTGTCTTTATAGATGCTACTAACTGACTTCATGTAACTTACTAGTTTTGAAGGTACTATGATGTGACAAAAGGAGAACTTATTGTGCGGTAACCTTAGGATCTACCAAGGTAACTAGTGACCGCTAAAATTTTTTTCTTGATGTGCATTCACAAGGGGACCAGGAATGTTATTGGCCCTCACTATAGGGACACAATAAATCTATATCATACCAATATAGGTTGTATCTAACGAAGCACTTTTGTGCTTCTACAATTTTTCACACATGGTGTTACTCTTTATGATGAGTCACACTCTAGTAATGCTCCAAGCTCAATTTTCTAGATCCCGTAAGGCTATGCATAATTATTGATAAAGTATTATATCGACTATGATGTAGGTGACATTGCCAATTGTAATCATAACAAGAGTGTGCTAACACAACTAGCTGTATGCCTCTCCTTTTTGGGAGTAGTCACTCCTTTGCTCCCCACTCATGTTCTCTATTATGCACCTAGTGATGAAATCTTGTCTAAAGGGACATAATTGCATCTTTAATATCAATATATAAAGGGTGTGGTGTTCCCAGACAATCTCCCATTTTGCTGAGACGACTCTAAGGATGCTTGGGTCTGATAGGTAATATTTGTATCATATGCTATCTACTTGTACTTCTTATTTCTTTACCATAGCCATCTAACTGTAATATTGTTGTCATACTACCACTTACTAACAATTCTCACTCAATTCAGGATGCTTGTGATCAAACCGTTGATTAACTATGCTCAATGGTCATGGGTTCCATTAACTAACTTCATCCACATATTATGGGCATGCCAAGTGTATACCCACATTTTGAACTTTCAAAACTATCGTACCCATCTATGTCCATGCACTCTTTGGTCGATCTACCTTTGTCGGCTCTGAGGAAAGCTAGCTATAATGGTGTCCTATAGGAAATAGTCCTAGGGTTTCTACAAGCCTACTACCTTGGTATTATAGGTGTATATCTACCACCGGTTTAAAAATCTATACATATTTTCTATACTCAATATTTTTGTTTTTCACCTAACTGGGCAATGCCATCATTTTTAATTAACTATATTATTGTACAAGTTAGACAAGGCCAAATATAGATTTGTCAACTATATCCTCTTACCTAGAACCATAATTCTAATATCCATATGTAAGTTCTGTTCCAAAGCACAATTAGGAAAGATAGAGAAAGAAAATGGACGTCGGATGGGATAAAGATAGAAAGGATAAGGGAGAACGAGGATGAGATGAGAGGAAAAGGACCGGATGATGGGAGTTTGAGATTTTCACTCTATCATTCCTTATATAGTGTAGCAAGAACTTATCCCCTTCCATCATATCTTAGTCTGCCTTTAGTACCACTCTAGGTGCTTTTATTTTTTTTTTATTATTAGGACTAAAACTAGTCTCTTCCATATTGACAACATAACTTTAATTTGAGTCAGGTTGTTCTCCATGTAAGAGCCAAATCTTATCCATGTCAATCATACTCGTCATTGTCTACCAAGCATATGCAACAACAAATAATAGCATACAAACAGGAATCAAAACAAATCTGTCAGCAAGGCTGTGGATTGGATCATGGGAGGTACCATAACGCATTGTAACCATATGTAAACATATACACTTATACATTCGTCAACATACAATCATGCTAAACAGCATACATGTACATATAAGATGCATTTCAAAGGTTCGCCATCTTAATAGTCCAAGAAGTTGGCTCTGATACAAAGTTGTAACACCCCATTTTTTGGTTCAAGGGTGGACTGAAGTGCGATGTTATAATTTGGTAAACTATTCGTTGAAAAACTTTCGTACAAACTTTACAAAAATAGATCTCAATCCTCGAGGGGTTTTAAGATGGGCAACCTTATAGGGTTTCATCACATATGCATATTGATTCATACTAGCATAGAGTGACTGTTAAACTTAAGGATTATATATGATCACCCCTAGCCACAACTGAGGCAAAACCTCCCCTGGAACTATGAGTGGTGACTTTGAAAATGTTGATGATCACTCTCAACTATAGAAGAGAAGCACCTCGGCTACAGTTTTGAGGTTGCATCATGTAACATGAACCTTTTCTTACTATTTAGTTCAAGCGATTCGTTACATTTCCTAATTTTTTACATGCAGATGAATGTAGAGAATTTGAACGAGGGTCATGGTCACTTATTACACATACCCGACATGTGCATGAAAATAAAATACTTAAACACAACATCATTGGATGCTAGGGCATCAAACGCTAACACCCGGACTTCACATGGGTCTTCAAGCGGTGTGAACCATAAGCTTCGCCTACCTACGTTTCTTTATCATACACCCACACAGCTACAACAAATATGTTTTGTGTACTTGGTAAGCTCCTTATTTTGTTCTAGGACTTTGAGGCTTATACCTTGTAGACGATAGTTAGAGTGCCCCAAAGTGTGTCTACACTACAATAATAATGTAATGATATATAAAACACACATGCACAACAACAATCAATTGACTTATCCCGAATCATACAAGTTCATACAACTTCAGGGCTTATTCCCGTAACATACAACATCACAATTTCATATCAACTTGGTAATTAATATAAATATAACACGAAATCCACCGCCATGAATCATACAAGGTGATAAATATAACACGAAATCCATCAGCAATCAAAGAAATGATTACTAGTCCTGTAGAGAGTAGGAATATAGCATTACTGGCAAATGAGTATTTAAACACCCATGAAAAGTTGTAGAAATTTCCAGAATCATACAAGGTGGTAAGGGAAGGCCGATGAAACCATATATTATATCATAATTGCCTACAAAGAGGCATCTTACAAACATATAAACATTCATATATTGCTTACTCCCTCACATCTTCTATATATCACCCGCTACAATACCCATGTGGCTCGGAACTAATGCGCCACAATTTTAAAAAATGTGTTGCATTCGCAGTACACTACATACATTGTACCACTTAAGGGTAGAAGAGGTACTAGTGCAATCTGTATATCTCTATACCGCTCACTCTCTTATTCATGAAATCTATAAAAATGTGCTTACTTATACAATAGGCTTAGGGAAGAGGCTTGTATCATATATTTCTTGAGTTTCAGTTTGAAACCAACAAGAATTAAATGGCGATAAAATGTGACTAAATGGCCAGGTATCGGAGGGAACCAATAAAAATGTCGCCGACACTGTCCTATAGTTTAAAACACGAATAAATATGACACTCAAGCACCAAACATAAAGGTGGATCAAGAGAGCCTTACGGACTAGGATGAGTGGAGTCCTGCATCCTAAATTGATGAGCTCAACCCGTGTAAACTTAACAAAAGATGGAATCTGAATCATAATCGGATCACATCGGCACAGAAGATGAGGCAAAGCCTGTGCACATGCACAACAGGTAAAATTTAATTAACTTACTTGTTTTGCTTAATGATGGGTTAAACCTCATTAGGTAAATTAATTTAAAGGTTTGAGGTTACTAGTCTACTTAGTGAATGATTTTGTACTTGGGGTTTTATCGTCGGACTTAACGAGACAAATTTTCGGATAGACCAAATGGTATCCGAATAAGTTAAAATTTGAACCCCTAACCAAATGCCATCAAATGGGATCTTTAACTTCTTGGACTATTAAGACGCGTACCTTCGGAATGCGTCTTTTATGCACGTGTATGTTATTTAGTATGAGTCAAGATAAGTCAATTGATTATTTTTGTGCACGTGTGTTTTATATATCATTACATTATTATTGTGGTGCAGACACACTTTGGGGTACTCTAGCTATGGTCTGCAAGGTATAAGCCTCAAAGTCATTGAACACGATGAGGAGCTTACTAAATACGCGAAACATATTTTTTGTAGTTGTGTGAGTGTGTGATAAAGAAACATAAGTAGGAGGAGCATATTGTTCACACCACTTGAAGACCCATGTGGAGTTTGAGTGTTCGGGTTTGATGCCTTGTCATTTGATGATGTTGTGTTTAATTATTTATTTTTTTGTACATGTCGGATATGTGAAACAGGTAACCACAACTCTTGTTCAAATTCTCTGCATGCATCCATATGTAAGAAATTAAGATATATAACGAATCACTTTAACTAAGTAGTAAGTAAAGGTTCATGTCACAGCACACAACCTCAAAACTGTGGCAAAGGTGCCTCTTCTGTAGTAGAGAGTGATCATCAGTATTTTTAAAATCATCACTTGTAGTCATAGGTGTGGTTCTGCCTTTATTGTGGCTAGGGGTGATCATATAGAATCCTTAAGTTTATGAGTCTCTCTATGTTATATGAATCGGCATACATAAGTGATGAAACCCTGTAAGGTTGCCCGTCTTAAGCTTCCTCGAGGGTTAAGATCTGCTTTTGTAAAGTTTGTACGAGAGTATTACAATGAATAGTTTTCCAAATTATAACATCGCACTTTGGTCCGCCCTTGGACAGAAAAAATGGGATGTTACATCCAGTGATAGAACCTGATTTTTTATTCAAATTTGTACTGTCTTGATTGTTCTTTCAGCAGCAAATGCAACTTTTTTGTAACGTGTTCAAGTACATAGATTCAAAATTAGTGTTTCAAAATTGGATAACAAGGAGAGCAATTCATAGTACTTGGGCATAGGTGGTTGTTCAAGCACGAAATTTCTGCTTGGCATCATTTGATGAATCAAGTCGAGACTTTAGTGGAATTGAGGCTTCCTCGCCACACAAAAAAATCCTGCGAATAAATGAAAGTTTGGGTTGCAAGCAAGGAAAGACATAGTAAAATTTTTGAAAGATTCATCATGGTTAAACATAAATCTCCGAGTTAACTCATGCTTGCTTGATAATCACAAATTTACTATTTTCTTTTATTTTCAAGTTACATAAAAGAATAACATTTTTGCCACCTTTTGAATTGATTTGCTTTTGCTATATTAGACTCCAATGCCCTATTTTGCCTCTTCTAGTGTTTAAATCTTCAAAATAAATCCACCATTACATATGGGACATCAAAAATTGTAGGATCTTCAACAGATGAAAAAGGCTGGCGAGCAACATCCAGTGACTGGTGGGTGGAAAATAGTGAATCTACGTAATACCCATTCAAATATTAGCCTCCCAATGCCTCGGTTCGATTGGTAATTTAGTCAAGTAGCGATCGAATCATGGAGATATTCATACAATCTCAGACGTACCTTGGTTGTTGTAACCAACCTATACTGTTGTAACACCCCCCCCCCCTCTTCTGTGGTTTTTTTTCTCTCTATCCTATGCTTTTCATCCCATTCCTACCTTATTTCCATGGTTCTACACCTTGTTGCTGGTTGTTCTTGTGTTTTGTCATGGCAGACGATAATCCTTGACCCAAGTATGTATAATATTTTTCTCTTCGCCATCTTCATCCATGCAATCAGCCCATCTCAACCTTTCCTCACATGTCTCCTCCCTTAAATTCAGAGCTCCAAAGACTTTTTCTTCAAAGTTCTAATGCAACAATAGCGGGGTTTGGTAGAAATAGCATTGGGCATGTGGGCATGACCACGCTATATGCAAACTCATGCAAACAGTAGCCCCCAACTTGGATGGTAACTATTGGAGATATTGAAAAATATCAGATGTATCTCTACTATTGCAATACCTATACCTTTGTAAAATTAATTCTATGATAATATTGTATTTTTTAGTTATATTTACCAATAGTGATGGAAAATAGGATGGAGACTACTATCAGGATGATAAATGCCCTAATCATGAGGATGGTCTTTCAAGTCGTCACAAACACGTCAAGGCTATGGCTAGCTTGAGATCATTTACTAACATACAAAAAGTTGGGTCATCAAATAAACTACAAGTGGAGAAGTCAGAATGTGAGGTGTCACCTCAAATGGGCAGCCAACTACCATGGAAGCCCTTAATCATGAAGACAAAGTGACTAATGGTGAGGGATCATTCTCATTCGTTGAACTGTGGACCATGTAGGCTATTTGTTCTCTCAACCTACGGGACAAAACTTCCATGATGGGTATGAAGAATTTTTCTGAACTGAGGAACAATAATCTTAGCTTTCTGTGAACTTTAGCATTGGACCATTGAGGGGTGACATCGCTCAAAGTGGGCTTTGGTGACAATTAGCTGTTACTACTAGGAACTTTGGTGAGTTTTGGACCAACAACCTAAGTTTCCTGTGGACTTGAACATTAAACTAGTGAAGGGTGACATCGCTTGAAGTGGGCCTTCGTGGCCATTGGCTGGTACTATTGCCTCTATCAGTCAGGCAACAATGAGTATCAATGGCGAAGTCTTGGTAGCGAACCAGGCCCACACTTGTAAGCCTTCGACAGTCTTGCTTTAGCTTGCGATATTGCACATGGGCACCCTATGTCTCATCGTCTTACCTTTTGTGCTTGTTCAAAGGCCAAGATCGGAGATGTGCATTTACATGAATCTAACTTGGCAACTTTGGAGTAGGCATGGTGATCATTGAAAGGTCAGTTGGAAGACCTCCAAATTAACATTGAGAAAAAAGAAAAAGAGGTAGAAGAGTGTCACACTTGCCATGATTGATATAAGAAGTCATAAAAATTAGTCTCACATCTAATACCACATGTGATAAGATCTAATATAAATGTGGAGTTAGACTTAAAATTTTTTAATTTGATTAATTATTTTTAAAAAAATGATTAAACCTATTAATTTTCCCTAATTGGGTTAGATGTATTGGTGACCTAGAATCGTATTGGATGGTGGGTTATGAAATTGTATTGGATGGTGGGCAATGAGAAAAAAGAAGTTCTTGAAAAAAACTAGGTCGACATAATTTCAGGAAGAAAGAATGGCAGAATATGTGAAATGTAATAAATGAAATTTCTAAGGAAAAATTTCCTAAAGGGTAGCTTGTAATAACGTATAAAATTTTACTCCTACATTTAACACTTCTTGGCGTAAGACCTAATATAATGGGAATGTACTTGTAGATCTTTAACTTGATTAATTATTTTTAAAAAAATTACAAAGCCTGCCAAATTTTACTGATTGGGTCGGGTCGTCATAGTAGAGGAGACAAACTCTAACGACCCACTCATTTTGAGCCACAGGCCAAGTATTACTATACGAAACTAAGTGTCTTGTAAATTAATTTTCTATTAATTTTCAATCATTTTAAATTATAATATAAGCTCGGAATAATAATCCAATGAACCGAACCAAAATCCCACTGCCATGCAAAGAATAGTCCAATAACAGAGGTCCAATAACAGTGCCCTCCAGTTGTCCTGACTTTACCCATCCTTCCATGTTCATACCTGCATAGGCATTTCTGCATTAGTGATAAAAACACTAAGTCGTATAATTACAAAAACAAGTTAATATATTCCACAACATCATTAATTCGACTTTTAGTGATGATGAACCTATGCTGAGCTCTTAATATGTTGAGAGGGTGGCCGCCCATCAAGCTATAATCTCATGTATGCACACACATGCTACATAGCCCTTGGCCTGTAGTTACCAATATTTTCCATTGACTCACCCTCTCGGTATCACAAGTGCATAATGAGCCATCTTGCACCACTACACCCTATCACCCCTTTCGGTATGGGGGAAGGTATTTAAATTTTGTGGGTGTTGCCACGTATCAGAGACTCTCAATTTTGTAGGTGCTGCCTCGTATCAGAGACTCCTAAATATGAATATTTGATATTTTATAGGTACTGACTTGTGTTGGACTAAGTCAATTTATTGACCCCGGTTATGCTCGGCGAATAGTGGTCGAATGTGAACTCAGGCCACCCAAGACTTCCAATTAGAAATATATAATAGTTCAAGTAATTATACAAACCTAGAATTTTGATGAGACATTTGCAACTATGGCATACAATCCTAATATGAATAAAATTTCTCGAAAGTCATCCTTTTTTGAGCCAAATGTGTTCACAAACTATCAAGTTGATGTTTTATTTACCAACAAAACTCTTCTTTATATAGAAGAATGAGTATGGAATTCAAAAAGTCACTATATTAAATTTTTACAAAAAAGAACGTAATCATTCATGATTATATTATTTGTTTGTTAACAAAAAGTCAATAAAATTAACTATTTAATTAATACGAATGGGTCTCAATCCTAAGAATTTAATAAATAAAATTTATTTAAAACCATTGTACCGATACTCTAAATGTTATAATTGATAATTTATGATATTAATTTTTTAAGAATTAATTTAATTAAATATTATTAATGGTTCGTTCTAATATTTACAAAACCCTAAATAAATAACCTAATTATTTTTTTTGGAGTTTTACACAAACCATATTTAGAATGAGTTTGATCTGTTGGAGAATGTCATTTCTCATTTCCCATAATAGAATATTGTTTGGACAGATTTATCCGGCCACGTGGATATTTTTTAAAATTTTGTATTTATCTGATTAAGTGGATATTTTCTAAAATATGTATATGGATATTTTCTAAGATCTTCATACTTATCCACCGAAGATTTCAACGCTTCAAAGAAAAAGTCTCGCTCGTTCCACAACTGTCGGAGGAAGAATTGCCAGAAGAAGAGGTAGACGCTGTTTTACAACTGCCGGAGGAAATCTCTCCTCCAAGGGTTATCCCACTTCTATAAAAAGCTCGGTGATATTGTTGAAGGAAGGGGGGCTCGTTGCATTAAAAAAAAAAAGAGTGCAGAAAGAAGCGAAGCAGTCAAAAGAAGAAGGAAGGGGAGGAGCCCCTCGCCAGAGATCCATCTCCGGC
>JAVDBV010049575.1:0-11788 GCA_032619315.1 Piper longum
GGGAGAGGGGTGGGGGGGTACAGTTAATTTTATGTAATTTGTGATCACCAATGGTAGTCAACCCGAAAAGTGCTTGTGCATAACGAGAAAACATTGGTATTCTAAGTTATAACACTCATAGGAACTTTTTCCATTCATGATTGTGGTCAAAATTAGTGAAATTTGACCATTCTCAAACCTCAAAACAAGATGCTTAGTCAAAACAGATTTAGGCTTCAATGCTTGTTCCTTATGACCCAAATGTTCTTGTTATCATCATCTGCCTCTTCTTTTATTGTGTGTTACAAATTGTATATCAATTATCTTTCCTCTTCACTTGGTAGTTTTTGTTTACATGTCTAGGCTATGCAAACAATTTTTACAAATCTTTTACTCAAATGTAGTCACCCTCAACTGCCATTTTATAACTGCGTTTGACATCTTCTTCTTCTTTTTGGACCTCCCTCTACCCTTCTTCTTTTATTGTCAAGGATAATTGCAAATCAATTGTTGGCACCTCTACTCTTGGTAATCTTGTTTCAACATATTCAACCATTGTGAATGACTTTTATGAATCTTATACTTAATTGGCATCACCCTTAATCACTCTTTTTGAACATTACTGGGACTTTTCTTACTAGAACCTAGGGATAAACATAGAATCAAATTACTCTGGAAGGTGTTGAAAATGTGTGGAGAGGTTGGTGGATGGTGCTTCTTTGCCATAATCCCACCCTAAATTCCACAAATCACTGCTGCCTTTGGGATTACTTTTCAGTGATCCATTCAAGAGGCTTCTATATTATGCTGTCTTAAAAGGAACATTTCTATTATTTTGTTAAAAACGGCTTTTATGTTATTTTAGAGAAGGAAACTCCTTTCCTCGCAATGCAAATTGGTTTCTTTGAAAAGGTAGCAGGCTAGTAGCTAACATTTCCTTGATTTCATCTCTATTTATTGTCAAAATGTGATTGGCTTGCTAATTCTAAAAAAAAATGAAAATTTTGGTAATGTGACAAACTTTAGATGACTAATTCTTGGTGCAATGTCAAAGCAAGCCAGCGATACCAAGGGCACGGTCTGGTCATTCCAAAAGAAATTAATTTTTGAAGGAGTTGTGAGCACCTAGAATGAAGGACTCATGACCTCATATTTTGATAGAAATAAGTAATTAAGGATCCAAGATGCTAGTAGGTTGTCCTACAGCTAACCATTTTCCTCAAACGCAAGCTACCCATAAAAATAATTAGTTTGCTACCTTGGAAAGCTAAGAATATAAAAACGCGTATAAAATGCAAGATTAAGACTACACCTAATTAAGCACTTCCATGCAAAACTAATTGGTTGTGTGAAAATTAATTAGCTTGCAGAATGCAACTAAGTGCAAAGTCATCATATTAATTATGCAATTATTTTTATAACATTGCTTTCTCTATTCCTTATTCCTTATGGGCTCTTGAACGCTCCTCTCTTTCTGTGTCTTTTAGCTCTTATTGGCTTTTATTATCTTGATATTTTACTGGTCTTTGTGGAGTTCTCTTATCGTGCTTTATATAAACTTCCATCAGTACCTTGTGATTCAATTGAACATTTACAATAAATGTTCTCTTCAGGTTTGGAGGCTTGTTACAAACTTTTTCTTCCTTGGTAAATTTTCAGTGAACTTTGGCATTCGTCTTTTGATGATGTAAGTATAGAAGTCTCAACTGGCTTATATGTTAAATTGGGAGTCAGTAGTCCCCATAGAAACAATCTATATGTCTTAAGATGGCATTGCTAGTCTCTGGTCTTTTACCATTTGAGCTTCTTGTGCACAGAGCAAGATATGGAGTCCAACTAGAGAAGGGTCCATTTGAAAAACGTACAGCAGATTTCTTGTGGATGTTAATAGTTGGAGCTTTCTCCATGCTGGTATATATTCTTCGATGCAAAGCTTGAAGCTTTCTTTTGATTTTTTTTCTTATTAGTCTCTACAATTGCTATCATTTCTATTGAATTTTTTGGCACATCTCTATCACTGCTCGCAAATCATTCATTACACTCAAGAGAAGTAGCTCCTTTTTGCATTGCTTATTTATTGTATTCATGCCATTAGGTACTGTCCCCAATTTCTTTTTTCCGGACTCCTTTTCTTGGGGTGTCATTGGTATTCATGCTTCTCTATATATGGAGTAGAGAGTTTCCTAATGCTCAAATCAGTCTGTATGGGCTGGTAACTCTGAAGGTACGATACAAAACTTGCTGTCATTTTTAATCTCTCCACGGAGTTCAATTTTTTGTAGACCTTATATTTGCTGGTAGCTGAACAATTTGGTGTGCTTTTAATTTCTTTGGGGGTTTAATTTTTTTCATGTGCTTTTAATTTCTGGTAGTTGGGGCAATTTTTATGATTTTGATATCTTTTTTTTCCCCTTTTGGAAACTGATATTGTGGAATTTCTTGTGTATTTGGCAGGCATTTTATCTTCCCTGGGCAATGCTTGCGCTTGATGTTATATTTGGATCTCCACTTATGCCAGACTTTCTGGGTATCTTTGCTGGACATCTGTATTACTTTTTCACTGTTTTGAACCCTCTCGCAGGTGGACAGAACTTATTGAAGACCCCACTTTGGGTGTATCCTTTCCTTTTCTCTTTAACGACTTACATGTTCTAACTATATCAGCTAGAAAGAAAAAAAAAAGTAGGAAAATTCTACCAAATGGCTTAGTACTGGAAATTGTGCATCTTGTTCCAGTTTTGGCCGATACTTCTCTTTGTTAAATCCTTAGCATAACACAGGCACAAGATCGTTGCTAGGTGGGGAATTGGAGCTCAAGCGAACAATCCTGCACAGCCGAACCGGACTGGTGGAGTTTTCACGGGGAGACGCTACAGGTTGAATTGACTGTGAGAATTAGGATGAGCTTCAATTATCTCCAAACGAATACATCCCGGTTTAGTTGTCTGGTTTATTTTCTGCTGGCTCTCAACTTCCATCTGCATTTGGTCCTAACCGCACAATTTGATCAGCCATTTTATGTCTGATTTATCGGTGATAATGCAAATATAGTAAAAACTGTAATTATCATGTGCTCTTCTGTCGGCATTGAAAGGTGCGTTTTAGGTTGAGTTGACAGTATTAAGTTTTGAATCCATGTTTTTAATGTCTTCCAGACCTATTGCTTCAATCCATCCAGAACTGAATGCATATAAGATGAGGGCCGGATCTTTCTGAATGCAGCTGTGAAAGGAGTAATCTTGGTTGGTATGCCGTTGCCCTCCACTTTGTGTGCCTTTTTCCACCACTCAACATCCAAGAAAAATTCACCACCAGCATAGAAAGTTTCATTATCTATAGGCTGGGGGGCCTTATGGCGAATGAAACCATGGAAACCTAGCATGGTAGATCTATAAATCACCGAGTCTGGTATTCGCACCGTAAAATATCAATATTTTGCATTGGGAAAAAAAAATCAACATTTTCCTTCAATCCCTTCCGTTGTTGATGCAAATATCTACACCGCTCCTATTTTATCTTGTCACGTACTGACGGCATTTAGTAGGCTTCCTAGCTAACAAAACCCACAAATTCTTTCTATAATATTAACTATTACACTTGAGCTCATCGTATATAACTGACTAATCTTTTTATACTATTTTTTCACGTAAATGTGTTGGAATCAGGAAACTGTTTGGCTTAAAAAAATAACGAAGATGGTACGATTTTCCAAATCAAAATGCATTATTTTTTTCCTCTGAGCAAAATGCAATATTCTTCTGAGGGGTGTCTTGCATGATTAAGGCGACCGTCTGTGTGCAAAATATGCCTTCAAGTTGAAGGAGCCCATAATCTGGTCACATGGCCACCGACGTGTGTGGAACGCTAATTAAATCTGCCCACAATTCCACCCCTCAAAAAAAACAAGAAAAAAGAAAAAAAAAAAAGAAAAAAACTCTCCTCACAAGAAGGTCCTTGGACAGGTATGATGCGTCCTTACAGGATCTAGCATTGGGGACATAACATGGCAATAATAAAAGGCCTTTGTTTGTGTCATATCATAAACGGCACAAGGACCTTACAACAAGAAGTATGAATTTTCGTTTGCTTTGAAAAATAAAATGGGTTTTTAATTATGGAATTATTTTGCATTTGGATAAAAAGTAAATAACCAGAAAAGTCCCCAGTATCCGTGATTATTTTTTTAACAAAACATTGAATAACAGCAGGGTTTAATTTCTATTTTCCTGTTGTCCTCTTAAATTAACATCAAAATTTGTTTTAAGGGCAACGATACTTTAAATTGCCATGCATGCAAAATACAGTAGTTATATAAAATTTTTTGTTTTTTTAAATGAACTTACTATAAAGTTATTTTATTTTATTACTTTAGTTATATATGTTTGAAGGGAGCACCACTTAAATACTTGAAATATGAAATAACGAGTCTTAAGTCAAGCAATGATCAACTGGATTAACTCGGACTCACTTGAACTGACTCGAGATTAATATAAATTAGACAAAATTATAAGTGGGTTAAATCTTAATCCAAAGCTAACGATTTTCAACCACAATGAAACTTTTTATTAAGTCATATGGACAACATTATAAATTTGTTTTATTTTTACTATAACATAGCAAACTAATTGTAGTTTGTCCATTTATATTGTTATTTTTTCCCCTTTTTTTAAAATATCAATAATAATAATATTAAGAAATTTAATTCTTTTACTTTAATAAAATATTTGTTTGATAGTATATGTGATAAACATAATAACTAAGTTCTACCTACTTTAAATAACACTTTCAGCTTAATCAACCCATATCCCAAACAACCCATATCCCAAACTAATTTAAATTGTAATAATTTAAATCTATAATAAAAATCAATAAATGATTATCATAACCTTAATACATCAACTCTTACTCTAAAAGGAGAGTTCTATTTAGTTACTAATTAAAAATAGGAATTTTGATCAATCAAAATATAGTAAAAAGAACAATTATAATTTATCTCCACTTTTTAAAGTTAATTAATATCTATTAAAAAAAGATATATTATTTATCCTATTTTATTATTCAACAAAAAATTATTTATAAAATTAAAATAATTTAACCAATAATATAGTCGCAACATTTTGGTTAATTTTTTTTAAAAAAAATTTTGAAAGGTGGCCCCACAATAAAATAAAATAAATTCTCGTTATCGAGTATCATGAAACGCCACTCTTTTGAAATATATTATCCGACCCCACAACGATTTTTTTTTCCCATACGAAAAGGGTAATATGGTAAAAACGGACACCGCGTAACACCCACGCGTCGTGGCCATAAAACGAGCCAGTCGCCTTCTCCCTTCCACCGCCATCATACCGCCGCCGACGCCGCCTCCATTTGCCGGCGAAGATGTCGTGGCAAGCCTACGTGGACGACCACCTCCTCTGCGACCTCGGCGAGGGCCTCCGCCTCTCCTCCGCCGCCATCCTCGGCCTCGACGGCAGCGTCTGGGCCCAGAGCGAATCCTTCCCCCCGGTCTGCCCCCCTTCGACCCATCTACCCTCTCTTTTCTTTCGATCTGATCCGATCGGTGTTGTTTTTGATAATGATCCGTTGTTGTTGTTGCTGGTTTGACGGTGGTTCGATTTTTGGTGGTGCGTAAGTGATTTGTTGACTGTGGCGTGATGAGGTCATGGTGATGATTGCTTGAATTAGGCTTTTTGTAATAGTTGGGAGAACGTGGGCATGATTATGTTTGGTTTCTTGGGTTGGTGAGCTTTCTTTCTTGCAAGATGAGGAGAGGGTATGCCGATTTTGATTCGCATTGAAGTGTTTGTTCGTTGGGTGGAAGGATTGATGGGGAAATTATCGAGGTTGGGTTTTTTGTTGTCAATATCGTGAAAGCTATACTTTGAATTGTGGCGTTTTGGGGGGTTTTGAGATGAATCATCTTCAATTTAGCTACGTAAAAGGTGGGATTTGTTGTTACTAATAGCTAGGAGGAATAGAGTTGAATGAAAATGATACTGTGTCAAATCATTTTGGTTTATGGCATATTTTGCTGATATTGTCGACTTTAAAATAAGTTTGTAGGATTTATGGTATTCAGGGTTTTGGATCGTCTCTGGTAAAATTTTGTTCTGATGTAATTAATTAATGGTTTTGTGATCCATGTTTGATTCAATTCAATTTGGATTATGGTGTCTTGGCGTCAATGAGACAAATGTTCTCCAACTTCGAAGATTTATGGTTTTCACATTATCTTATTCCGACTGACTTGTTTATTGATCCATGTTTAAGGTTGCTAATCAATTTAAGAGTTGACCAGTTGAAGATAAAGCTGTATAATTATTGCTTAATAAATGATCGTACTTAATTGTTTTTTGTTACATGTTGTTTTTTTTCTGATGATGTTTTGCTTCTTCTCATTGCTTACTTTAGTTGTTTTTTTAAGGGTATGATGATATCTGCTTGATCTTGATGTACGAGTTGTGAATTGTGTAGATCAAACCTGAGGAAATAAGTGCCATTTTAAATGACTTCAATGAACCTGGCTCTCTTGCTCCGACGGGATTGTACCTTGGGTCAACCAAGTATATGGTTATTCAAGGTGAAGCAGGAGTTGTCATCCGTGGGAAGAAGGTGATTTTAAGCAGTTAACTTCTTTCTACTCATTTGTTGGTTGCTACTTATGATGCCTTGCGATTGAGGCTTGATGCTCTTGTCGGTAATGTCGTGTTCAATTTTTTTTTAGGGCTCTGGTGGCGTAACAGTGAAGAAAACAAACCTTGCTTTGGTCATTGGCATTTACGAAGAGCCTGTGACTCCAGGACAATGCAATGTGGTTGTTGAGAATCTTGGCGATTATCTTTTTGATCAGGGCTTCTAAGCATACTTGAAATGCGGTTTCAATATTAATTTTACACTCTTTTTTCTTTGGGTCTAGTACTTCAGCTGAGAGTTTGTGGCCTTTACTATCAATTTGACCGGCGGTTGATGATGAACCAGTTGTCGTATTTGTTGCTACTGCAAACTGTTTTGTGTTGGGTTGGATTGGATTGGATTAAATAGTTGTTGAAATGAATGGCTATGGTTGGTTGTTTTCTTCCGTATGTATTGTCAAAATGCCAGACCTATCAATTTTTATGTCTATATGAGACCAAATTTGCATAGAACTGCCAAGCTTTATACTCCGGCAAGCATTTTCTTAGCATATTTCCCTCGTTTTGTTTCCTTGATTTTATTTATTTTCGCAAGACTCTGTATTTCTCTCAATTTTTTTTTGTTTAACTAAGATTTTTGACTAGGTTTCTTAGCAATTAACGTATTTAGATCCTATTTTCTTTTGCTTTCAAAACATAAAATAAAAAGGAAATAGCATTGTTGGTAAGAAAATAAGCGAATCGTGGGATATTCATTCTGTTAAGTCATTTGTTGCTTTTAAAACATTTGCTTCCAAAACATAAAATCAAATAGTTGTTTAGATCCACTGTTCTTTCAGATTAAATGTAGTAGTAATCATTAATCAATGGGGATTCTTAAATTTCGAATGGTAGAAAAGAGTTCTTCCCTAGGACAAGGCGCTGCACACGCGCGTCCGGATGGATCAATATGAACTCTGTAAACATGTGGATACTGTTGTGGACCATCCACAAAATTTTGTGATCTGTTTCCATGGCTCCGGACGCTGCCCTCGGGACACAAAAGAAATTGGTTAGTGATAAGACAAAGGGAGAAGAAGAGTGGGGAAGCAGTGTGGGAAATATATGTATAGACACCCTATAGATGTGCCGTCCGCATCCATGAGCGTGCACTACTACTATTGGTTATTATAATATAAAAGGGACTAAACACGACTCGGGCAACACGTAACATTGTCGACTGCGGTCCATTTAAATGCAGTTGTAAAATAAAAGTGTGCTCAATCACACATACGCGCTCTTCTCTCCCTTGGTTAGTCGACACCCCCTCCTCTCTTCCTTCTGACTGCACGCCTCCACCTTCTCTCTTCCTTCTTGAAAGAATTTTTACTTGTTATTTCGTCGACAAAGGTAAGCAATTTGCCTTTATTGTTTTAGTATGAATATAGCTCATGTATATATAAATATAATATATATATATTAGTCCAGAAAAGGTATTTGTCATGAGAAATTTGCCACATCTTATAGCCATAACAAAACTGCCACGGGATTTGTCACAATTTGCAACAAAAGATTCATGAAAAGCTTTAACATGGCCGACCATAACAAAATTTAATTAAAATATATGACACGTGCTTTTGCTGGGACAAGCCTGTAACAGGCATGGCATTTCACGGCAAAAATCTAACAAAAGTTTGAATTTTTGAAAATGAGAGGTGGGAATTACCATTATATTTATTTTAAAATAAAAATTAAAAGGGTCGTAGCCCTCTTAATTCTCCTGCTACCTTGCAACTCCCGCTTCCGGCCGACCCCTCCTGCCTTGTCTAACTGCCCCTTCCTATGGTTGACGGCTCCACCCTCACTACCTCCTCCTACCGGTTGCCTTCACCTTGTTTGTGGTGGGCTTCTTACTATTTTTGTAAAACCCGCGACTCGAGTCAGAGCTTTATAAACGTTATCCAGCCGGTTCAACTATTGTTCAAGTCGGTTAACTTTCAGAACACGTGTGCGGGGCCGAGACCGACTACGTGCACGTGTTATGAGGGTTCATGTCTACCCAAGTGTTTTATGATAGTGTTAGATACGCATCACTAGACTGAGTTATTATTGGATGTGAGAGTATACAGTTGATGGTTTATTTTTTTTTTTCATTTTGTGACCATATAATTAGTTTAGGCCGAATAACGCATTAGGACGGATTAGATCAAATTCGGGTGGGTTATTAGTCATAGAGCATGTTATTTGGATGTTGTAGTGTGGAGTTATTTTATGAAATTTTCCCCAATTTTCCAGGATTTATTACAAGTTAGAATTACTCTTGACTCGAGTCGGTGTCGAGTCAAGTTTAATTTACAAGTTTGCCACCCCTATACTTCTCGTCTCCCTCCCCCGAACTTCGTCACTTTCTTTCCACCCCCTACCAAACCCTAGCCACTGCCCTTGTAGTCGCCGTCGCCGCAGGGTGCCATGCCCGCCGCCGATTGATGCCACCCAGCTCGGCTGTGCCGTCGCAGTGCCGCCCCGACCAAGCCTGGCCGTCTTCCAGCCACCTCAATGTCGGAATCACCCGCGATTCCGGCACCACCCCCGTCGACAATCCACTACCGTTTGTGCCGGACTGCCGTCGCCGCCAACCGAACTCGACGCCGCCGTCGGTGATCATCGCTGCCGCGACCACCCTCGTCGTCACCACTATTGGGTTGAGCTCGTCGAGACGGTTCTAACCCTTACCCACGATTGCCCCGCCGGAGCAGTCACTGGAAAACCGCAGAAATGTCGGAAAATCGCCTAAACTTGTAGGAAAACCGGACTCGCTGGAAATCATCTGATCTTCCACCGAATCCTTCCGGTCGAACCCTACCGAACTTCGTAAGTCACAAGGTGTTGAATCTGAGCCACGAACCACGCGAGGTATAATTTATTTTGATTTAACTAATTAAAAATATTTATTGAGTGAACAACATGCTAGGATGTTAGGATTAATGATTGATGCAGTAGATATTTTCTTGTTAATAAAAATACGAATGTGTATGGTGTGTGGTATTAAAACGAATGCTAAGGAATTAATTAAATGGACTAAATAATTGTTGTAATCTAACGTAACTTAGAGTAGGACAATTTGTATTAATGATTATTGATGTGAGTATGTTATAGGATGTGTGTATGCATCATGAACGGGCGTTAGTATTTAGTTTGATGTGTAGGAATGGAGTAGGAGCTTGCCGCCTAGGTGCGAGGACACGTTCAAAGCTTCTACCAGCTCTGTTAGGACACGCTTCTCAGGTTTTATCGCTCCATTCTATCGCTGATTTAATTTCTAGATCATCAAACGTGTCAGGTGGATGATTTATCGGACCCCACCTAACACGGGTCATCTAGTCAATTACTTTTCGGAATTAATAACCCTCGAGGATGAGATTCCATGAGTTTGTTTTCTAAAATAAGATCCACTTCAAGTTGCCTTCGGGCCTATTATTATGAATCCAGCCCCAGCCCTATAAATAGTTTTTATCGAGTTTTCAGTGAGACAAGGGAAGGTGAATCGACTCGCACTTTCCACGAGCGGGTGCCATGTCAGTCAAAGCGGGCTCTGGATTAGTGAGTGGAATATTCCATTCCCGAGGGATCCTGATAACTCCGCGTTTGAGTGCCTCACACCCGGAGGACGGGAGGTTTATGGGTACTATTAAGTATAGAGTGTTTCTAGACTCATGGTTCAAAGGGTACTAAAGGCGTATGCCTGAGAGTACTCGGCCTACGTGCTCAAGGCCAGGAGATATATGGAGATTCGGACAGGGTTTAGGACAAGGTTTCACGAGAATGAGATTAGAAAAGAATTGCCAAGAATGGCATAGCTAGATTGGGATGCTGTTGAGTCAGCTTCTCAACGGCTCCTCTGTAGTTGCCCTTATGAGAGTTCTTGAGGAAGATATATGATTGTTTGCTTTCCATGAGAGTTTTCTCTCATGTCCCAGTTTGATATTGGTTATTTTCGGACTAGTGACAATTGTTGCTAACATTTTTCTTAATATATATGTAGGTGAGGAAGATGACCGGAGTATGTCGGCCTTGACAAAAGACTAGCGATTGCGTTGCACACACATACCTGGCACTGCGTCGGCTTTTGCGTAAGATATGACATGGTTTGAATGCTGCATATGATTTACATGTTTGTGTGTGTGTGTGTGTGTATATGTTCGCACATATTTATTCGATCCTATGAATAAATTATAATGGTTGTATTTAATTGTTAACGAGGATGATTTCCTGTAAATTACAAAGGAATTGGTCATACGGTTCTAAAACTGCTGGAGGAAGAATTGCCAGAAGAAGAGGTAGACATTGTTTTACAACAGCGGGAGGAAATTTCTCACCCAGAAATTATCCCAATTATATAAAAACCAGGTGTTGCTACTGAAGAAGGGGGGGGGGGGAAGAAAAATTTCTGAGAGGGCTTGTTGGTTTGATTTGATGAATTGTTGCCTGTTGGTGAGATTCTTCATTGAGATCTTGGTCCCTTCCCCCCACCTTGCTACTGTGTCTCCATGAAGAATTTTTGCCCTGTATTTACCTACTACCCTGTTGATGTGAAGCCACCCTGTGAGGATACGAAAGCCCCATTCCTTGCATCTATGCCTTTTGCTGATTCACAGGAATTTTTCATGGCCGCATGAAGTTTGTCACCGCAAGAGAGTCCCAGAGTTATACCGCCTTGCCAGAATAAGATGTTGTTCGGAGCGGCCGTCCTGTCCCCTTGGAGCCACGCTTAGGAGGTTTCCTGTCATTGCAGATTGCTATCGGTGAAGTCTCGTGGAGGAGGAAGGTCGGCCTTGAGGAGTAGCTTCACACAGGAAGAAGCCGCGAGAGCCTGCCCAGGAGTTTTGGAGGTCGCCGTCGTGATACCACAAAGCCTTGTTGCGGCTGCCTCGAAGGAGCAATATTGGAGCCTTATTCTCAGGAGACGTGATTATAGAGCCTTATATTGTAGAGTTGAAGAGAGTTTGCCGGCGGTGGAAGCATGGAAGAAGACGTGATTATAAGTGCGTTTTGGCTCACCCGCTCGCCCATTACTGGTTAGGTAAAATAAAAAATCAAACAAGCTGTTCGCTTTGAGGATTATTGGTGTAACTGATCGTGCCCAAAGTGCTGTTCGTAATCCAGCCCGTGCTCGTCCATCAGACAAGTTCATC
>JAVDBV010049576.1:0-21597 GCA_032619315.1 Piper longum
GTTTCGACTTATATATATATATATATATATAAGTCGAAACTGATTCAAGGACTAAAAGTTACTATATAGGTGGAAATTGAGGTAAAAAGGCTAAATGAGCCTCAAAACCTTGAACTCGATGGGGAGAAAATTTACAACTCAAATCAAGCTGGCCCACCGGTGATCCAAAATCTCTATAATGCATGCAAATGAGATTCCCTGAAAATCCAAGTTGGAACTAAACGTTGCAACATGCTAAATCTAGCCATAAAACCTTGGCTAACACAAAAAAAAATTGTATACTTCATGTTTACGCTAACAACTCATACTCTGTTGTAACATAATTGAAGCTATTATGTATATTTCAAGCATATTCAACCTTCATAATATGTTCATGCAGCTATTTGGGCTTCATACTCATGATCTAAAAATTAGTCTGGCTCGAACTCACTAGAACAAACTTGAGACTGACCCAAACCAGACAAAACTACATGCGAGTAAAACCTTAACTTGAAGCTGGGGTTTTTATAGCAACACATAATGCAATACTATCAAGAACATGAAAATTTAGTTATTCATCTAATAACGTAGTTACATTTTTATGACTTGGACAAAATTACTCTTATTATCCAATCATTCTTGTAATCCAATGGCTCACATTATGTATAACTTACACAAGAACGTCAGTTGTTATTGATGCTAATTTATATTTTATATATTAGGGTTATTAATAGAATAGCTTCAAATACATTCATCCTTGATTTTGAGTTAAAATTTATTGATTTGAATTTAACATCAAACTTATTATGTTTTATCACTTAAAATTTTATTTTTATTTTAATATCCAATTAAATATTATTTTTTTATGATTGAATTTTAATTTTTTTTCTACTATTTAATAAGAAGGTATAGAGACTTAAGGGGGGGTGAGTGAAAAGAGCAATCTCAATTGCACCTATAAATCTATATTAACAAGTTGGTGAGATGAGTTTTTAAAGTCTGAATCATATTTATATTATTTTTTTACGATTCACCATCCAGCCTAAAAATAGTATAAACTTGCTAATAAAATTATATACCTCCCGCCTATGTAAATCTAATTCATAGGTATGCGAGCCTAAAAATACATGATAAAAGTGATTCATACTAGATAAATCATTAAAAAAATATAATTCATTCATATTAAAATAACAATGAAATATTATTTGCATTGTCAATCAACTTTACGTAAATCAGATTCATATTTTCAGCGAGTCCCGGTCAACATAAGCAAATTAAAACGAAAATTTAGCAATTCATTCGTTTAGGTCACATGGCTATTTTCGTGAGAATAAGAACCGTCGGATCTAGCGGGGAGCTTCATCTTCCACCGCTCATTATAACACCAAAGAAAGCCAGGAAATCATAGAGAGAAGCACCACCACGGCCACTGCCACCGCCACCACTCGGGGCCGTGATCGGTGGCGATGGTGCAACGGCTCACCTACCGGAAGCGGCACAGCTATGCGACCAAGTCCAACCAGCATCGCGTCGTCAAGACGCCCGGTACGCTTCTCCTTTTCCTTCCTCCATGTAGTCTTGCTTGTCCATCTTCGTTTTGGTGTTTGATTGATGCCATTTGGTGGTTTTTTGTGTGAAGGTGGGAAGTTAGTGTATCAGACGACCAAGAAGAGGGCGAGCGGCCCGAAATGCCCGGTGACGGGGAAGAGGATTCAAGGGGTAGTCTGGAAAATTGATCAATGTTGATGTTTGCGAGTTATTTACTCTTTGTAATGATTTTATATGAGGGGCTTTGAAATGTTGATGAAGGAAGTGTGTGTGTGTGTGTGTGTGTGTGTGTGTGTGTTTTTGGTATAATGCTATTTTGTTTGTCAAAATATTTGATGTGGAAAGACTGTTGATTACGCGTATGTTTGGTGAATTCGTCTTTTTTCTACTTGGGCGGGCATAGATTTCGTTGTTAGATTGTCTTGTCCTGGTGTCAAGTTTCTATATCTAGAAGAGTTGTGCTGTTTGGAGTATTTCCTGAGGTCTGTGCTGTCTTTGGAAATGTTCATGCCAGATACATGTAGGCTTGTTTTGTTTAAACCTGCTTTTGTAGCGAGATTGAACCCTTAAAGCCTGAGGATGTGCATTGTCCATCTTCAGGGAAAATGCAATCTGAGCGCCACAGTTTTCTATTTATTAGAACATTTTGTCATGTGGTTAAGCTCTATTTAGAGACATATTTTCTGTCTTTTTTATCACATTCGGTGTATGCATGGTTTTTATCAAAGTAACTATAGTGCTCTTATGACTTATCTAAACTGTTTAGTTTGCTGTATTCTTGCATATATGGTGGATAGCTGATATGATGACTCTTGGTATAGACTGGTATGGGACTTTGAAATTTGCAGTTTAATGAGCTTGTGCTGATATTAGTTTTTATGGAATAGTCTAGACAAACATTTCAATAACTGGTATTATGTTTTTGAAAGGCATACTTTTTACTTCTTCTAATCTTATTGGACTTCTAATCAAGCGGGATTTGGATGGGGTGGAATTAATTTAGTCACATTAAAGTGGATAATTTTAAAGAAATAGACATTTGGGGAGAATTAGTGACAAAAGCGGGAAATATGAGACAAACAATCAAGAAGAACTAAGAATTACAAAATACCTATGTGTTATGTAAATAATTACTGTTATAAAAAAATGTTAATATTTGCATGAAGCTTTTCTTACAATGATTTATAGCCTAGTGCAAATAATAAACCATAAACAACATAATGGATGTAAAACCCTAATTAAAACAATTACCTAAATGACAAATAATGCCCTGAAATATAAAATTATCGTAACAACCCTAAGTTAAGATACTATAGGTGAACGCAGGGGAGGGAACCCATTCAATAAATAGTCTTGAAGTTTCTCCAATGAGTGCCTGTCTGGCATCTAAGAAGATCAAATATGGTTGATATTCTATAATTAATTATAATTGTTAAATCTAAGCCCCAATTTGTGTTCCATAGTTTCTATAGGATGCAAAACTTAAAAAACATTATGCAAAGAAGTGGTTCTGCGAGTCAGAATGAGACCAGGTATTGGTCATTTACATTTATTGAGGATGCTTTTTAATCCCTCTATCTTCTGCTCTTAATTTCAATTGGAAAGGCCTTTGTTTACAGAAGTGATTGTAAGTTAGTCACAAGCGTGACTTTACAAATGTTAACAGTTTTTGGTGTTTGTATTAATTTTAATGGTTTTTTTCTGTCATAAAGTCTAGTTCTTTCCATTAACTTTTCTCAAATATATCCAGATTCCGCATCTGAGACCTGCTGAGTATAAGAGGTCCAGGTTGTCTAGAAATCGGAGAACTCTTAATAGGGCCTATGGTGGAGTCTTATCTGGCAGTGCAGTGAGGGAAAGGTTTTGTTTTTCACTGGTTCTTGGACTAGCTTCATACAATTGCGATGTTTTCATTTGAGCACTCTTCTAATTTTGCAGGATTGTTCGTGCTTTTTTACTGGAAGAGAAAAAGATTGTAAAGAAGGTGTTACATATTCAAAAGACCAAGGAGAAGCAAGTGACAAAAGGCTAAATTTTGGTCTAAAACATGATATGACGTAAAGGTTTTTTCAGGATATTTAGCGAGTTGTGCCTTCCCTTTTCAGCAGGCCTGCTTTGGCTATAAAATGTTATCGTATTTGCGTTTCTGTTGCTCCATGCGTTCATTATGTTATCACTTTTGGTGGATATGAATTTCTTTAAATTCAAGTTCTTCCAGTACCAGTATGACAGCAAGTTAAGATTGATAATCATTTTTTATTAATTTTCAAATAAAGTTTTGCTTATCACATCTGCTTACAGTTATACAGTCAAATCATCGATCATTGCTCGTGAGTGCTTTCGAAGGAAGGGAAATTGATCTGGGCACTGAGCAATCAATAATATTAGAGCCAGATGCTTCGACACACAAATAAATTTGGTAGATCTGAACGTTTCTTGATACATAAGCATTGCATTGTATAGCCGTTTCATAACCAACTGCAGCTCTGATGGCCTCCCTTATACTGCCTGTGCTGTAATAATTCCCAGCTGGTTGAATTCCTGCCAATTAATGTAGGAACACAATTAGAAGATTAGATTTTAACATTGGAATTGATTATTGAGATGGCAAAAGAATGGTCATCATGTATTTACCTGCATTTAGAAGAACTTGGAGAAGTTCCACCTTGTCTTGCAGGTTAAGTGCTGCTCTGAAATATTCTTCTTGGCTTAGCACAGACGCTGAGCAAGTCCCATGCTTGGCCCATTCGTATGGCCAAAACCTTGAACCATTGTTGCTTGGGCAGGATAGAGTTGGCCATTCTTTCCATCCTCCTTTGCAAGTCGGCCATCTGAAAAAGATGCAGAATCAGGATCACTTCAACACCATAAAAAATGGCTTCGTTTAATTGATGGATGGGCAGCTTATTCAAGCTGTAACTTGATGAGCATGTATATCTTGTAGCTATCAAAAGGGTTGTCTGTTGTCTGGATCACAGTTGAATGGATAGGAGCCGTTGTTGTAATTAGGCCAAAGGCCATGAATCCCAAATCTGATGCTGGTTTCCCCGTTGTTGGATAGCAGCAGCCTCTCTTACGATCGCACAAGCGATCCAGGCCACTGTAAAAGTAGCAAACAATTACAGGCTTGATAGATATACTAATTATGGATTGAGTTGCTGACAAAACTTCAATGCAAGAAGCTAGAAGCCACCTCCTGAACGAAGTAGAAGAAATCAAAAACCTATGCAGATGCTAGAACACTGAAAGAGATTAACAGTAGGAGAAGGGAAGAAATGATAGGTTTCATGGCTGCTATGCTTCCACCCATTGGTTGATTGTCTGTGTTCTTCCTGACTAATTGGATGATATCTATATAGAGTCATAAGACAATACTATATGGATTAGGACATGCTACTTTGAAGGCATCACAGCACATATATAACCATGCTTTAAAAATGTGCATGGGTTCATATGATATGAATTTAAAAGAATAACTTTTTTTTGAACAACTAATAAATGAAAACAACACGAGCCTTTTTAATTAGGATCCTACTTTTGTTGTGCATTACGTAAAATAAAAGTGCTTTGTTAAGAATATTGGCAGCAATGAACATGTTACATTTTCCAAGCAACAGTTCACCCATGTTCTCACCGGACCATATATAACATTTTATTAATAAAATAAATCATGATCATATCTGCTATTTTTTACTAATTTGCCTTAATTAATAAATCTGGGCCACGTCGAGCAGCAAATTAACATCACTTAATTATCATGCAATTTGGGGGATTGGTCTACATCATGATCAGTTGAGTACAGTTGATTTACATAAAAAATAAATGTCAGTTTTTTTTTTGAAAAAAATATTGCTCAATATCCATGGCACAAGTTTTTTTTTTTTTTAGGGAAATTTTTTATGAACTAATAAATATTTTTTTGCACTTTTCCCGCTTTAAATTTGATTGGCCCCCACTTCCCCGAGAAAAAAAATAGCATGCCATTGTGATCTAAGTGGCCTGTTACATGAGCCGATCAAATTCTAGGGAAAAAAGTGAGGAAAGTTTTAGTGGTGCAGTAGCATTAGGAACATTGGGTGGGTGTGATCCCCAATATTGCCTTAGCATCAATGAGCTCACATAAATTTATAAAACCAAAATAATATGGACAATGGGGGATAAATTTAAGTAATAAATCGGGAGAATCAACGATAAGAGGGAAAAAAATATATGATGAAGAATAAAAAACTAAGAAATAACAAAACACCATTGTTTATTTTGATATGGCTCGAAACATTTTATTATGGTGAGAGAACAGCCTATCCTTCATAACCTAATAAGAGAAAAATTAGTATTCGTAATTTCTATGTAAGTTGACTTTAATATTGACGGTTGGATTCGTTAAAAATATAGATAAATATTTAAATGGGTGGCTGGATTTTAAAGCTGCAACCGCAGCAGTTAATTCTGAGGTTTCTTTGTAATTAATGGTCTCAAAAAACCTAACCAGAATAATTACCTAAATTACAAATCTTCTTCTTCTTCGTGGTGAAACCATCTCTTTCCCTTTACTTCAATTATAATTGATTTCTTACGAATAAAATATGCATCAACACCTGGGAGATAAACCCATTCATCATAGGGTCTGAAAGTTTCTCAAATGAGTGGCTTCCAGGCTTCAAAATGAAAACAAATATGGTGGACGTTGTTAAAAAACCAAAATTTTATTGTTCTTTATATTAAATCATAAAGGAAATATAATTAAATAGTGGAAGTGTACCTAAATCTATAAAAGTAATATGATTATTGACTTGTTTAGGTTTTGATCTTCCAAAGGTTCTTCAAAACCAAATTTTTAGATGATGGGATACTAGAAAGAAAAAATCTTGTACAAATTCGGGGACCATAACCATATTTATACTTATAACTGTATTTTTATCCTTATCTTTCATAATTCTAATTTAACCCATCATAAATTAGAGATTACGAAAACCGGTATCTACACATATTTGCCCATACTTATCTTTAATTATTAATGACTCAATAATCTTAACTTTAATATATCAATTTAATTTAGGCCCAAACCTTACTAATAAAAGCATACGATATAATTATATAAATATATATATACGTCCAACATCTAACAATCTCTCACTTGGACTATATATACACAAATAATTGTATATAACCTTATGAGCTCCAAAATAACATATGCTATTATTCCAAAATAACATATGCTATTATTCAAAAATAACAATCTCGTCCATTAATTAATGTTAATATAGGATCAAGGCGATTTTTGTTACATTTATCGTAACTAAACCCATCTATGGTCACATACATCAACATAATTAAATAACATAGATCAAGTATGGATGTGTAGCATGAAAATTACATGCAATTTGATCTAAATATGCCTATGTTCAACTGGTCTAACCTTATGAGATCACCAAAAATACCAAAAAATAGAGTAAACCTTAAGCCAAATACAAACCCCCACTAAAGTAGCATATAATCAAATGAGACAACACCTATATGAGCTACATCCTCGTGAAAGACCTTGGGCGAAAAACTTGTAGTAAGTGGATCTGCAATCATATCCCAATATGCTCTATAGAAATTTTAAAACCCACGATTCGAGCAAGGGTTTTATGTTTAGAGCCGGTCGGTTGGACCGTTATTTTCGAGTTGAATATGTTTCAGAACACGTGTACTGAGCCGACGCCAGTCGCGTGTATGAGCTATGAGGGATTATGTTTACCCAAGTATATGATGATAATGTTATGAATACAACAGAAAAGAATGAGTTATCAGAATATATAAGAGTATGCAGTACAGTTTTCATGACTATGCAGCTTGATCGTAGAAATAGTTTTAAGTCATTTACCACGTTAGGACGCGCTACGGATAGTTTGGGTGGGTTGATAGTTAGAGAGCATGTCATTTTGATCTTTTGATGTTTATTTTATTTTCCGGGATTTTTTTTGATTTTTTTGGATTTTTTTTATAATTTATTACAAGTTAGTAATTATTTTGACTCGACTCAGAAACAAGTCAAGTTTTATTTACAAGTATGCCACTCAACCAATTTTCTTTCCCCGACACCACCTTCTTCCCTTTTCCAAAACCCTATCTTTCTTCCCCCTCGCCACCGCCGCCGCTATCGGTGCCCCCCGGCCGCCGACCGATGCCGCTCTGCCCCACGACGGCGTCGCCGTGCCGCCCCGGCCAGGCCCGACCACCACCTGGCCGGTGCGACGTTGGAATCGCTGCACCTATCGCTGCGGCCGCAATGCATTAGCGGGCCAATTCTGCCGCCAGCGACTGTCGCCGTTGGCGTCCAGTGGCCGCCTCGGCATCACTGACCACCCAGCGACCGTCCCCGACCAGAATCGGAGCCGATCGCTGCTCTGGTCGGCGGATCTAGCCACCCATAGCTGCCGCCTATTTTTGCCATTTTTCGGGGAGCCACCGCCTCGGTCGGCCATGCCGACACCACAGATGCGTCGGGCTCGACGAGATAGTTCTGATATCTGTCCCGTAGATGTCACTAACAACAGTCATCGGAAAACCGCCGGAAAGTCGCCAGAGAACCACTGACTTGCCGGAAAATAGCCAAAATTTGTTGGGAAACCAGATTGCTGGAATTTGCAGGATCTTCCGCAGAGTTCACCCAGTCGAACCCGATTGAACTTCGGACGCCGTCGAGAGCCGAATTCGAGGTTCGAGATGCACGCACGCCGAAATCTTAGCTGTCGCCGATTACCGATGACGCGAGGTATAATTACCTCTTATCCTAATTTGATTAATTATAATTAATTATTGTTAGTACATCATGCTAGGATTGAGTAGTAGTTATGATTAATGATTGATTAATTAATGATGAGGTGATTAAACCCTTATGAGTGATAAGTGACACGATTTGATTAAGTGAATGAACAGTAATTGATCTTTTGAGATAGATCGAGTTTGAGTATTATAATTGACCACAACATAGCTTAGAAACATATAATAAGATTGGTATGAATGAGATAAGTTAGGATTACTTTTACAATTATGATTATTTAATTGTTAATTGATGATGATTGCATTGTGTGTGATAATTAGGATGAGTTTGATGCATCATTTATTAGCGGGCATTAGCTTTTACATTTGATGTGTAGGTACGGAGTAGGAGCTCGCCACTTAGGCGTGATGACACGCTTGGAGTTTCTACCAGGTCCATTTAGGACTCGCCTCTGTTTTTACGCAATTTCGATTGTAGGTTTGATTATTATTTGCAAGACGGGTTAAGTGGCGTTTTATCGGATCCCACTTAACTTAGGTCATTTAGTCGAACTATTTTCCGGATTAATAACCCTTGAGGATGAGATCCCTTGAGAATGATTTCAAAAACAAAATCCACAGCAAGTTGCCTACAGGCCTATTTTATAAATCCCTTCCTAGGCCTATATATATTTTTTATCGAGTTTTCAGCGAGACCAGAGATGGAGAAATTGACTACACGTACCATGCAAAGGATGTCGTGACAGTAAAAGCGGGCTCTGGATTAGTGCCAGCGGACTGTTCCATTTCTGAGGGATCTTGACAACTCCACGTTTGAGTTCCTCACACCCAAAGAGCGTGGAGGTTTACGGGTACTATTTAGTACAGCGCATGTCATGACTTGTGGTTCAAAGGGTACTGAAGGCGACTGCCTAAGAGTACTCGGCCTTTGTGCTCAAGGCCATGAGAAATATGGAGGTAATGAGAGGGCTTAGGATTTGAGACTAGAAAATGAAGTATGAAATGCCGAGTGAGGCAACATATAACACCCCGATTTCGGTTCACTTAAGAACCGAATCAGAAATGTTGTGATCGAGTCGAGTCATGTTTAAAGCTGATAGTCGATACGACTCGATTGATCAAATAGATCGAAATAACCCTCTTGGTGTCATGAGAATGGAAGACATTGTCAAATAAACATCAAAATACATCAAATATAAATAAATGCAAGAAAGAAAATCTTAGGTTGAGCTCAAGTGTGTGTAGCATTTATCTGTCCTTCCGCCGAAGTCGATACAGGATTTGTGAGACCTACATATATTATAAGAAAACCGTCAGTAACGATTGTTACTGGTCCGAAAAATAACTAATACAATCTGGAAAATGGGTATTCCATTATCCACAAAAACATATGAAACTTCAAGAATGCCTCACACCGGGCAGTAAGCAAACATACTTAAACAAATGCCGGCTCGCATGCACGGCTCATAATCATAATCATACATATATACAGCGCTTACGCCATCACACCTTCCATATCACCTGCCACTGTACTCAAATGGCAAAAGGAACAATTAAGTTAGTGCCACATATTCCGAAAATGTGCTGCATTACGCAGTAGCATCATACACCCGCACTATCTCATGGTTTGAAGGAGTACTAGCACGGTCCATACATATCTCCGTACCACTCATTCTCTTATTCGTAAAATCCGTAAAACAACGCATATTTATATAATAGGCTTAGGGGTGAGGCTTATATAATAGATTTCTGGAGCTAAAGTTCGAAAACCAACAAGGGATTTCATCCTTGTAGTTTTATTAAACTTGCATATAAAACACGGCTAAATGACCCGACATCGGAGGGATCTGATAAAACTCCACCGATGTCGTCCTATGTATAAAATACGATTAAACCATACACGCAAGAAGTCAAGCAGAGAGGGAGAGAGTCCTACGGACCTGTGGTCCAAGCTCCAAGCGTATCTGCACATCTACGGCGAGCTCGAACTCCGAAGCCTACATCGGAACCCACTACTAAGTATGTTAAGTAAAAACTAATGTCTTTATATAATGCATGCTTGTGGTGTGTGCTCATATAATATATACATCCTAATAAAGGAAGCGATGCTAACAAACTTATAATTAAACACTTGGCACGCAAACTGAGACATAATAATACTAGATAATAAATAATAAATATACAAGAAACTACACTCGTGGATAATTAGATAAATAATAAACACATAATAATGAACATAAATAATACACTAATGATAAAATAATAATATAATTATACTATATACGTACACAGGCAAACAGGAGTAAGTATCATGAATACTTGTGTTAGTAAGCAAATAAATAATAAAATAATTATTAATTAATTAAATAATACTTTAAAAAATAATAAATAAATAGTTAATATTCACTAATCACAAATAATAATAATAATTGTAGTCATACAACACAAGAATACATAATTAGTTAGAAATAAATAATAACATACACATAATGAATAAATAAATAAATAAATTAACTAATAAATAAATAAATAAATAAAATTTAGTGACCATAATAAGACTGATATTCATAAGTAAATATAATATTAATAATAACAAATAATCATGTAAACATTCATCACATATGATAAACATATAAATAAAAATAAATAAATAATAATGAATAAATAAATAAATAAATAAAACCATAAATAAAGAAAAACCATCATAACATCCAATCATGCTAAATCATGTGAGTATGCATATAAAATAATATAGAAGTTCTCGAATTACCGAAAACGGCGCAAGAGCGGATGAAAACGGTCCAAAATGAGGTGAACTGGACCAAACAAGCTGAACCAGACCGAATCAAGCTGAATGACCTGAACCAACCCGGGCTAGAAAAATAGGTTGGGTTGGCTGGGCGGACCTGGACAGGATAGACGGACTCGAACATCCTGCAGGCGGATGCGGTCGCGGTCAGCGGACATGGTCGCGGGTATGCGGACACGGTCGCGAGCAGGCGGACCATGGTCGGGTAAATGCCGATGGCGGCGCGTCTAGGGTGACCGTCGGTCGGGATCGACAGAGGAGAGGACAGGGAACGTCATGGTGGTGGCGATCAGAGGTGTCCGGCCACTGGCTGGCCGGAAATCGGCCGGAAAAGGGCGGCATCGCCGCCGTGTGCCGCGACGTCGCCGGCGGTGATCGCGGCCATGGAGGTGGTCGATGTATGTCTCAAAATGTAGATCCAAGTGAGAGGAAGCTATGTGGGCGGTCGGATCGGCCGGTGGTGGCTCGACGGCACCAGAAAATAGCCCGAACGGGTGGCGGCAGTGGCAAAAACCGACTCCAAAAACTCCCTCACCGGCGACGATTGCGGCAGCGCCGGTGGTCATGAAAGGTACGACTGGAAAGCCGGCCACAAGGCGGTCATGTGGGTGTAGGTGCGGTGGCCGGGGGCGAGGCGGAGACTTACCGGCGGTGAACCGAAGTGGCGGCGGCGCTAAAGGGTGTAAAATACTAAAAACGGGAGAACCAAAAGAATCTATATGGGATGCTAGGGTTGATTGAACGGCTCCGATCTTGCCACGTGGCACGATCTGGACGCTCGACAGCTCGTGGACTAGTGGGGCCCACCTATGGGTATATAGATTATAGATATGGAGGGAAAGTTCGGATCGAAACCGTCCGAACTCGAAACTGACTCAAGTCCTGAAATTGACTATATAGGAGGGAATCGAGGTAAGAAGGCTAAATGGATGTCAAACACTCAACTTAATCAAACTGGGCCCACATGGGCATAAATCGAGTGATCTAAAATTCCTATGATGCATGCAAATGATGTACCCATAAAATCCCAAACGGATACTAAACGCCGCAACGGCCTAAATCTAGGCCTAAAATCCTGTCTAACATAGACAAACAAATCTGTATACCTCAGTATACACTGATAACTCGTAATCTTATTATCTACATGTTTCGCATAATCAGCCATTATAACATGCTCATACGACCATCTGGGCCCATACTTATAATCTAAAACTAGTTTGGCTCGATCTTACTCGTACCAACTCGATATTGACCCAAATAGGGCAAAACTCAAATCAGGTAAAACCCTAACCCAAAAATGGGGTTTTACACAACAGCAGCAACAATTCAGTCAGCTCGGGATGCTACCGAGTCTGCAACCCAGTGGCTCCTCAGTAGATGCCATTTAGAGACTTCACGAGGAGTATATGATGTTTTCTTTCATATGAGAGTTTGCTCTCATAGCCAGTTTGTTATTAGTTATTTTTCGGGCCGGTAACACTCGCTACTGACGATTTTTGTACTATATGTAGATGACAAGTATGAGATGGACGTGCCAGCCTGGATGGAGGAGCAATGAGGTCTTTTACACACACAAATGTATTGGGTGACTGAATGTCTAATATTTTGTTTATACTTTTATTATATTTGAAATTATGTGAGGTAATGAAAAGTTTAATGATCTGATAAAGTGCTAAGACATGATGGTACAATATGATGAGAAACATGGATGATGTACAGGTGGGCTGAGACCCAAGATTCAGATACAGTAGATTAAACTTGTGTGAACACTGATGTGCTATATGTATGTATATATATATGGTATGTGTAGTTGTGACAGGGTGGTCCCTAATCACATTTTTAGGGGGGACTTTGTCCGTTTTAAGTTAACATTTTTATTAATTTTACTGAAATTATTGCCTTTGTATGAATTGAGTGTCAAGTCATCCATGTAGTATCCTACTAGGGTTTTATACATTCATGCATATATGATAAGTCGTATCTTCATCTTAAGACGCCGAGATTGGATCCGTACGAGTCGGGTTCGGGTTAGCCGACCTAACCGGGGCCCATAATATGCCGGTTTGGTTCACGAGCGTGAACCGGATTTGGGGTGTTACAGAAACTTTACCACTCTGAACTCTTTCTTTCAAAACAAGGAACTTGATCTCTATATGTTTTGATTTAGATGAGCTCCTGTTGTTATTTGAATATAATATTGCAGACTGATTGTCACAAAATAACTTAAGTGATATTTCAATATTATCAACAATGCGCAGCCTTGTGACAAAATTCTGCAACCATATTCCCTGATTGGATGCCTCATAACAAGCTATGAATTCAGCTATCATGGTAGAAGAATATATGAGTGTGTGCTTAGCACTCCTCCAAGAAAAAGCTCTTCCAGCAAACAGGTAGACATAGCCTGAAGTGGATCGACGATTATCTTGACATTCAGCAAAATCAGAATCAGAATGCCCAATGATCTCAAGTTGATCTGACTTCCGATATGTAAGCATGTAATGTTTTGTTCTATAAAGATACCTCATGACTCTGTTGGCTTCTTTCCAATGATCAAATCCTGGATTACTTAAATATCTACCCAACATTCCAACAACATACGCAATATCTGGACGCATACATACTTGAGCATATATAAGACTACCCACTACTGAAGCATAGGGAATCTTTTGCATTTCCTTTCTTTCTGTGTCATTTTTAGGGCATTGATTGAGACTAAATTTGTCTCTTTTAGAAATAGAGGTATCTCCTGGTTTACAATCTTGCATGCCGAATCTTTTAAGTACCTTTTCTATGTAGGTCTTTTGTGATAATCCAAGCATACATCGAGAACGATCCTCATCTATTTGAATTTCTAATACCAAAGACGCATTTCCAAGATCTTTCATTTCAAATTTCTTTGATAAAAATCTCTTGGTTTCGTGCAAAATATCTATATCATTACTGGCAAGCAATATATCATCAAAATATAAAACCAAAAAAATATACTTACTCCCACTAAACTTATGATATATGAAATCATCAATCACATTCATTTCAAAACCAAACGAGAGAATAACTTGATGATGAAATTTGTGATACCATTGACGAGAAGCCTGCTTAAGTCCATAGATGGATTTCTTTAATTTTCAAACTATATTCTTTGAATCTTCCGATACAAAGTTTTCTGGTTGCACCATATAAATTGTTTCATCAATGTCACCATTTAGAAACGCAATCTTTACATCCATCTAATGTAACTCAAGATTAAAATGTGCCACTATTGCCATAATTATTTTGAATGAGTCTTTCGATAAAACTGGAGAGAAAATTTCATTATAATCAATATCTCCCTTTTGAGTAAAGCCCTTAACAATAAGACGATCCTTATATCTTTGTACATCACCTTTCGAATCCCTCCTTGTTTTAAATATCCATTTACAACCAATAGGTTTTGCACCTTCAGGCAATGAGACAAGATCTCAAACGTCATTAGTTTTCATGGACTTTATCTCTTCATTCATAACATCAATCCACTTTTGAGAATTAGAACTCTTCATGACCTGATGGAAGTTGATTGGATCATCTTCCACCATTCCATTGTTATCCTCATGTTCTTGGAGAAAGATGATATAATCATATGAAATTGCATTTCTCCTTTCTCTTGTGGATCTCCTCAATGACATTTGTTCTTGAGGCTGTTGAGTTTGCTCTTCATGTATAACTTGCTTAGGGAGATTCTCAACGTTGTCTTCTAATTCTGGTATTATTTCTTGAACAACATCAGGAATATGATCCTGATTATTATAAAAAAACAATCATAGGAAGAGAAATAGATTCTTCTTCAAAGACAAAGTCTCTAACCTCATTTCACCCTCCAAACTCAGCATCCTCAAAAAACTGAGTATTTCCTGTCTCAAAGAATGATCTTGTTGTGGGATCAAAAAACTTATACCCTCTAAACCATTCAGAGTACCCAACAAAATAGCTGCTTACTATTTTTGAGTCCAGTTTCCTTTCATTTGGCCTATACTGCCTTGCCTCAACTGGATAACCTCAAATGCGCAAATGCTTAATACTGTGTTTTTTTCCAGTCCATAATTCATAAGGGGTCTTGATTGTTGCCTTTGTTGGTACTCTATTAAGAAGATATGTTGATGTCTTTAGTGCCTCATCCTAGAGTGTATCAGGTAAAGTAGTAGGAGCAATTATACTTCTCACCATGTCTTTTAATGTTCGGTTTCGTCTCTCAGGAACACCATTCATGCTAGGAGTACCTGACATTGTGTATTGTGGGACGATTCCACACTCTTCTAAGAATTTGGCAAATGGTCCTGAACGTTGTACACCTAATCCATCATATTTGCCATAGTATTCACCACCACGGTCAGATCTGATAGCCTTAATAGTTTTGTCAAGTTGGTTCTCAACTTTAGCCTTATATACCTTAAACATGTCCAATGCTTGAGACTTCTCATGAATGAGATAAAGGTAACCATAACGAGAATAATCGTCTATGAACGTAATAAAATATTGTTGATCATTCCAAGAATCCGTAGGGAATGACCCACAAATATCTGTATGTATTAGTTCTAAGACGCTTGAAGATCTATTGGCACATAGTCTCCTTACAGTTGTTTGTTTTCCCTTAACGCAGTCAACACAGACTTGAAAATCCGATAAATTAAGGGAATCAAGAATTTCATTTGACATAAGTCATACAATTCTTTGTTTAGAAATGTGTCCTAAACGCTTATGCCAGAGTAAAACAGAATTCTCATTGGTTAATTTTCTTTTCGTACCACATAATCCCACATGCAAATTTTCATTAAAAAATGCAATAGTATCAAGTAAATATAGGTTATCATAAAAAAACAAGGAACCTGTACCCACAATATTTGAATTTAGAAAAAGACTAAACTTATTATTTCTAAATGAACAAGAGTAATCAGATTTGTCCAATATAGAAATAGAAACTAAATTCCGTTTAAAAGATGGTACTACATATGTCTCTTTCAAATCCAAATAATATCTTGTCTTCAATAATAATCTAAAAATCCCTATTGCTTCAACTATAACTGATTTGTCATCACCCACATAGATGAATCTTTCAGCATCATTTGGCTTTTGGCAACTAAAGCAACCCTGAATTGACACACTTATGTGAGTGGTAGCACCTGAATCTAGTCACCAAGTGTGTATTGGTACTGAAACTAAATTAACCTCAGAACAAACAAATTAAGAAATGGACCTTTCTTTACACGCCAAACATGATACTTAGTGCATTCTTTCTTCATATGTCCAGGTTTACAACAAAAGAAACAGCAAAAGCCTGATTTTCTTTCTTTTGCTTTTGCTTGTGAGACCCATTATCAGTTCTTAGCCCTCCTTCTTTTCTTATTTTTGTCCTGATAGGTACTAGCCAAAGTGAGCACTTTCAGCCTGTTCTTGCTTCAATCTTTCTTCATCTTGCACACAATAAGAAATTGACAGTTGTAACTAACCTTGAATTGACTGAATTGTGCAAGAAATTAAAACTAAATGCACGAGCAAATCTTCAGATAGCTCTAACCTTAGTGCTTTTAGTTTTGAAGCAATATTTGACATCTCTAAGATGTACTCCCTTATGCTTGTTTTGCCTTTAAACTTCATTGAAATCAAGTTCGACAAAAGTGTACTTGTTTCAGCCTTATCATTTTTTACAAAACGCTTTTCAATTTCTTTAAGAAACTCAGTATGTGTAGTAACCTTATCAGTTACATCACCCCTAAAGGTCTCTAGAATTCCACGCTTCATGATTATAAGACTTATGCGATTTGAACGTTCCCACTTCTCAATGTCCCGTTTTTCCTCAATGGACCTTTTGTCCGTAAGAGAAGTACGTTGTTCAGTCCTTAATGTAAGGTCAAAATCCATGCAGCCGAGAATAATCATTACGCTTTCTTTCCAATCCTTAAAATTATCTTTAAGCATTGGAACTGAATTGATGTTGGAAGAAATCATAAAAGCATATTGATTAAGTAAAAATAGAACAACATGCTCATAATAAGATTAATAATTCAAATAATAGTTAATCTCATCAACAGATACCTAGCACAACATTACTATTTAGTCTTTGGACAGAAATATTAATTTGTAAGTGGTACTCTTTGTACAGTAATCAAATATAAACAATAAATCCTATCAAATGATAAACCTTCCTTTGGGTAGATTTATTATTCACATAAAATTTGATAATTATCCAATATTTATTACTACAAATAAATATATAATTCTATCAAATATTAACCTTCTTTTGGGCCAATTAATATTCACATGAATCATATATCCACAACTGTCTTAATATTTTAAAATAAGTTAATTTCTACAAAAGATGCTACTTTGGCAGCATATTGTAGTCATAAATAAATTCTAAAATACTAATTATAACTGAACCATAATTTGAATTTAATAATCCCAAAATAAATAAAATAAAACTAAAAAGGTTATAAAAATATCTTTATTTAAAAATTTCTGAAATTATAATATTTTGTACTTTTATTTTCCTCATTTCATATTTTACCAAAATAGGATCTTGATTTGTGAATAAATATCCCATATACAAATTCCTTATATTTTCCTTACCACTGACAATGCAAAATTTAGGGTATTCCCAATAAGTTAAAAACCATAAAAGATTAGATGTAAACCATGTCAGTTAGTATCTTATCTAATTTTGGTGAATAAGAAAATACTGAAAATTCGAACTATAAATTTTTTTTTTCCATACAAATAAGTATTGTTTTGGGATCAAGGCCCTCCCAAAAAAAACTTTTTTCTTTTTAATAAAATACTAAAGTGGATGATTGACTTATTCAAAAATTAAACACAAATAAAAAACTAATCCTCAATGATTTAATAAGAAGTTGGCTCTGATATCACCTGTTTAAAAACAAAAACTTAATTGTTCTTCATATCAAATCATAAAGGAAATATAATTAAATAATGGAAGCGTACCTGAATCTATAAAAGCAATATGATTATTGACTTCTTTAGGTTTTGATCTTCTAAATTCTACACAGGTTTTTCAAAACCAAATTTCTGAATGATGAGATACCAGAAAAAAAAACTTTGTACGAATTCGGGGACCATAACTGTATTTATACTTATAACCGTATTTTTATCCTTATCTTTCATAATTCCAATTTAACCCATCATAAATTAGAGATTACGAAAACCGGTATCTATACATATTTATTCATACTTATCTTTAATTATTAATGACTCATTAATCTTAACTTTAATAGATCAATTTAATTTAGGCTCAAACCTTAATTATAAAAGCATACGATACAATTATATAAATATATATACGTCCAACATCCAACAGTCCTTTCTTATATTTAATGATAGTTGTTTAACTTAAAAAGACCTACTGCGCATTCCCTAGTTTCAATGGGACATATAGCTTAAAAATATTATGCAAAGAAGAAAGCCTGCGAATCTGAATAAGCCCAAGAATTGGCCATTTACATTTATGAAGGATGCAGTTGCAAAGTCGATTTTTGTCATTGCTATTCAGTGGTTTAGAAGGATGGAAACTTGATCTGTGTTGAGCATTTTCCTTTCGGTAAAACTAGGCAGTTAATAATGTTAGACCCAGATGTTTCTACGAACATAAATTTGGTAGATTTGAACATTTCCTGATTCATCAACATTGCATTCGATACCCGCTTCATAACAACCTGCATCTTTGATGGCCTCACTAACACTGTCTCTACTGAAATAATTCCTATCAGGTTGAATTCCTGCATGCCCATTGATTTATGAATGCAATCAGAAAAGACAGATCTTATGGTATTATGCATACATAGAAGATCATTTTGAACAATGAAAAAAAAAATTGATAGAGAAAAAAGGTCATATATTTACCTACATTTTGAAGAACTTGGAGAAGATCCACCCTGTTTTTCAGGTCAAGTGCTGCTCTGAAGTACCCATGTTGGCTTAGCTCAGATTCTGAGCAAGTCCCATGCTTGTCCCATTCATGTGCCCGAAAGCTTGAACCATTGTTGTTTGGGCAAGACAGAGATGGCCATTCTCTCTCCATCCGCACTTGCAAGTCAGCTATTTGAAGAAGTTACAAATGATAACATCAAGAGCATAAAAAAATCCATGTGTTTAATTTATGGCTAGCTTATTCAGCTTGATTAGCTTGTATACCTTAATGTTAGATATTGGACATAAGTATATACATGAATCAAGAATTATATCATATGCTATTATTTAAGGTTGACCTAAATTAAATTAATCTATTATAATTAAAGTTTATACACTATAAATTAAGGTGTGGAATTCAACGTGAATACTATAAATAAAAGTGTGAAATTCAATATATAAATATTATTTTCGTAATTTCTCTTTTCTGAGGGTTAAAATTGAAATTATGAAATTAAGGCTATAAATAAGGAGAGTATGATGTCTAAATTCATAAGCAGTTTTCGTTCTGGTATCCTATTATCTAGAAATCAGGGTTTGAAAATTATTCTTAGATTCAAAAGATCAAAACCTAAGGTGGTAAAGAATTAGTTTTCTTTTATTAATTCAGGTACGCTTCCGCTATTTAATTTTTTTTGCTTGATGATTTGATATGAAGATAATAAAGTTTTGTTATTAAGGTTAAATTATATAGATCATACAAGTGGTATCAGAGCAATCTTCATATTAGATCATTGAGGATTAATTAAGTTGTCCAGTTTCATATCACATCTAGATCTAAGGATTCAAGATTAAACAAAAGTACAAGAGATATTTATTTCAAAATTAAGGTCCTCTTATGGTAAAATATCAAGTGGGGAAAATAAAGTTACAAAAAGTTTTAATTTCAAAAATTTCTAAATAAAGATAATTTTATAACATTTTTTAGGTCAATTATAATTAATATTTTAAAATTTATTAAGGACTACAATATGCTGCCAAAGTAGCCTTTTGTGGAAATTTATTTATTTTTTAATATTAGGATGGTTATGGGTATTTAATTCATGAGGATATTAATCGGCCCAAAGGAAGGTTAATATTTGACAGAATTATATATTCATTTATGGTAATAAATATGAGATGCTTATCAAGTTTCCATATGAATGATAAATCGGCCAAAATGATGGTTTATTATTTAATAGGATTTATTGTCTATATTTGATTACTCTACTAAGACTAATTTGTGTAATAAATATGAGATAATTATCAAGCTTCTATGTGGATAATAAATTGGATTAAAGGAAAGTTTATTATTTAACAAGATTTATTGCCCATATTTGATTAATCCTCTTAGACTCATTTGTATAATGAATATGAGATAATTATCAAACTTCCATTTGGATAATAAATCGGCCCAAATGAAGGTTTACTATTTGACAAGATCTATTATTCATATTTGATTACTTTACTAAGAGTACCACTTACAAATTAATATTTATGTTCAAAGAGTAAATATTAATGTTGTACTAGGTATCTATTGTTTAGATTAAATATTGATTGAATTATTAATCATATTATAGGCGTGTTATTTTGTTCTATGGATCCAGTTAATCAATCTGCTTATATGATTTTTGCTAACATCAATTCAGTTTCAATACTTAAAAAATAATTTTGATAATTAGAAAGAGAGAATAAAGATCATTTTCGGCTGCATGAATCTTGACCTTGCATTAAGGATTGAACAACCTGTTTATCTTACGGACAAAAGTTCTATTGAGGAAAAATAGGACATTGTGAAATAAGAATGTTTAATTCGTATAAGTCTTATGATTATGCAGCGTGGGATTCTAGAGACTTTTAGGAAAGATGTGTCTGAAAAGGTTATTATAGACATTAAGGTTCTTAAAGAAATCAAAAGGCGTTTTGTGAAAAATGATAAGGCTGAAACAATTACATTTTTGTCGAACTTGATTTCAATAAATTTTAAAGGCAAAATAAGCATCAGAATGTAAAACCCATGATTCGAGTTAGGGTTTTATATTTAGAACAGGTCGGTCCAACCATTATTTTCGAGTCGAGTATGTTTCAGAACACATGTACTGAGCCAATGCCAGTCGCGTGTATGAGCTATGAGGGGTCATGTGTACCCAAGTATATAATGATAACTTAATGAATACAGCAGAAAAGAATGAGTTGTCAGAATATATGGAAGTATGCAGTATAGTTTTTATTTTTTATACATCTTGATCGTAGAAATAGTTTTAGGCCGTTTACCGCGTTAGGATGCGTTACGGGCAGTTTGGGTGGGATGATAGTTATAGAGCATGTCATTTTGATGTTTCGGTGTTTATTTTATTTTATGGGATTTTTCCCGATTTTTCTGGATTCTTTTTAGAACTTATTAAGAGTAAATAATTATTTTGACTCGAGACGAAATCGAGTTAAGTATTATTTACGAGTGTGCCATCCAACCTTTTCTTCTCCCCTGATGCCTTATTTTTTACACAAACCCTAGCCGCCCTTTGAGTGGCCGCCGCCGCTACTCCTGGCGCCGCCCGGCC
>JAVDBV010049577.1:0-21037 GCA_032619315.1 Piper longum
TGTAGATCCCAGCATGACGGAGTACCCGGAAGATGAGGTGCTGCCGGTGCTCAAGCTAGGACTGGTTTGCACTTCTCAAATACCTTCGAGCAGGCCGTCAATGGCGGAGGTGGTCCAGATACTGCAGGTGATCAAGACCCCGATACCGGAAAGAATTGAAGCCTTCTAAAGACCAAGATTTGCCTGCTGCTTTTTTCTCGTTTGAATTGAATGCTCTTTGCTGTTTTTTTTCTTGTTTTTCTCTTGTTTTTTATAACAAGTTTGGATATCCAATTTGCTTTAACCTTCTTCAGTCTTTTGGTGTGCTTCTCGGGTTTTCTTTGATCAAGACTCAACGTGCAGAGACTAAGAGCAGAGCCCATGAGTACCATCGTTGTTCATTTCAAGAACAATGGAGGCTAGATGGGCATGAAACACGTAAAAAGATAGTTAAAAACAACCCCTCTGATTATCAGGTAGAACAGTTCTTCGTGTTTAATAAATCACCTCCACACTGTACAAGTTACAACTCACTACCAAAAAGAGTCGTGTGCACAGTTAAAAATAGGAATTCAGATAGTCATGTGCATGGATCTTGCTGTATTGGAGCAAACTGGCATACGTTCGATCCCAAACGCCGATGAAGACCGATTTGTCGTCTGGGCTTATTGAAACTCCAGAGATTTCCCCGAAGAAATCAATCTCCTGGCGTTTGTTGTAGCCCTCCCGAGTGTTATAGATATGAACAAAGTCTGCAGGCTCAGCCACAGCCATGAACTGACCATCCGATGAAAAACGGATTGATCGAACCGCACCGAGATTGCCTTTCAATATTGCAACAGAAGAGGAAAGTTTTCTCACATCCCAAACTCGGCAAGTTTTGTCTTGATTGCCAGTGGCAAAAGTGTAGCCATCTGGGTGCCATGCTGAAGCAAAAGAATAGTCCCGATGACCCACCAGGTTTGCAACAGTCTGTTTCAACGACAAATCAAGAGTTGCAATGTGCTTTTACTTGATCCAAGGAATCAAATTTACAGAGAACTAACGAGCTTACCTTTCCATTTTGAGAATCAACAAGCAAGCCGTCTAAGTTGTCGCCCACGATAGTAACAAGCTTACCATCAGGGCTTCTAGATGTATGCTGAAAAACAAGCAGATATTTCAGTGTAAACACAGTTATGAAGCTTTGTACTCCGAGATTTTTTATCAAAATAACTCACATTTACTGGCCACTGAAACCGCAAATTATTTAGAAGCTGAAACCTTTCCACATCATATTCCCTTAGGCCACAGTCATTATTAGATGCCATGAAATGAACGGCACCACTGCAGAACATCGATTCTTTAGTCATTCAACTAATTCTGATATTTAGTTTCACCGCTACAAAAAGGAATACAGTACCTAGAAGTGTTGTATATGTCTATGGCATTTGTGATTGCATTCTCATCAAATGTCGTCCTAGTGCAAAAGCGCACTCCTTTCCGGTCCAATGACTACAAAATTAATCACAAATTTGTGATAAAAACATAATTTCATGATACAAAGATCATGTAAGCACAGTCGGAGCTAATAGATTCAACGGTGCACAAGGTTTTATTCTGAAGCCAAAAAATTTGCACTTTGTGAAATATATATAAACAAAAAGTATTTCCGAACACATAAAGACTACTGACAAAGTATTGATGAATTTAAAAGCATTTTAAGCGCACCTTACAGACAAGCTCTCCTTGGAACCCTCCAGCTATGAGAAGTTTCCCCTTGACGGCAAGGGTACTTATTTGAGTTTGCGTGAAACCTTCCAGTAAGCTTCCTGAATGTTTCTGAAAAAATAGGACCGTTAACATCCAAAACTGTTTGCAAAGTTTTTGCATCAACTCAAAAGAAACTGCTAACGATAAATGAAGACAAGCACAGGCAAGTAGAGAAACATAAAACTAGGTTAGAGAAGCATACCTCAACTGGTGCGACATGCCCGGAAAAGTTAAGCACCTCAGTCAAGTTGTGAGATAGAGCTGACCAGTGCAAAACAGAGTAATTTGACATCAAATACACATCATGCTTTGATGTGGCCCACAACAAATTTCTTAGCTGCAAAAAGAGGAAATCATTGAGGGCAGAATTTGTTACCAATGCACATTTCGACATAGTTCTTTTATGAGTATTGCTCATAGGAAATTTCTTCAGTGCTCAATACATTGCTCTTGAAGACTAGCCCAAAATTTATGAAATACTCTAGCCATGCAAGCATCGAGTTTGAAAGGCAATCAAACGATCTCACAATTCATCAAGTCATAAAGGAGTTACCAAGACACTGATTGAATGGTTATATCAGTGTCAAAACAAATACCGCCATAATTTAGTATTACAGAATCTGAGAAACAATAGATTAGGAGCACCCACAACCGCAAAACAGATAAAGATCTAAAGGAGGAAATCAAGAACCAGGCTTTACGACAGTTGAGAAAACCGTTTTTACTAGAACAAAAGATCAGAATATAAAGTTGTTCATTCTATAATTACGGCACAAATTGCTCAATGTTTGACAGTAAAAATGATGCCATGCACATAGCCAATCTCTTCTCACCTGGAAATGAAGGATTGTAGGCTTCACCAATCTGGTGTTATGCCGGAAATCATAGTAGGCGCCGCCTTTCTCCACTGGCAGACATTCCTAATAGACAGAAGAACAAGAATCACAAACATGTCAAACTGCTTTTCCCCTTATAAACAAAAACCCCACATCAATTCCATTTCCACAACAGGGAAGAAGCTTGCACTACCTTCTCTACTACCTCACTAGACGAAGGTATGTTCTCATAGTTCTTATACTGTTCAATCCTGGTCTGCCTATACTTCTCCCTGGTGATGTTCAACCGATCCCACGGGATTCCTTGGATGTCCTTGCCTCTCCTCGCTTGCGCAGCAGAAGTATCCGTCACTCTAGTGAGCTAATCTCAATTCAAGCACAGAGAACATGAGAACATAAAGGTGAAAGAACAGTCCAAAAAGGTAAAAAAAAAAGGGGGAAACTTGACAGACCAAATCATATTCATCTCGCACCCCTTCGGCGCCATCTCTGCGGTACAAGTCGTCGCCCATCTCGTCGTCGACGACGCTGGCCATGGCCCCTTCCTCGGCCATGTAGTCGAACTCGTCCCGTTGATGGTAAAAAGACATACCCGCTGATCTGCAAAGTGACGTGAAAACTGTGAAGCAAACGATAAACGCTTGTGAAAAGATTGGAACTTTGTAAGCTCCGTCGACTACACATCACCCATCCAAATTGTATGAGCAAAAATCCGAGCACAAAAAGCTCCCAAAGCATCACAAATCCAACCGCCGCCCACCCAAACACCCTTTACTCCACCCCAAAACAACCAAAGAGAAAAAAACGTTGCACAAAGCTTGCACATAAAGGCAAAAAACCCATCAAAAGCCGCACCACCCAGAAGCTGGCCGAAAGCGAAAAGGAAAAAAAAAAAAAAAAAAAAAAGCAAACTCAACGGCAAGCAACCGAGTAACCAAGCAAGCAAGCAACCCAAGTAAAAAACAGACTGACCAAGGAAGCAAACGCACTTGTGAGCTAGTGGGCAGGCGTGGTCTGGACTTCTGAGCTCCCGCGTAGCTCCAAAGCTCGAGACTTTTTTGTCTGAGAAATAGTTGTGAAGGTTGAAGAAGATGGCAGGAAGCAGAGGAAGAAGAAGAAGAAGATAGCTATGAACAAGTGTGGCCCCCAAGATCATTGTCAAGGGAAAAGCATAGAGATTTGCCGAATATAAATATAGATTGATTAAGGGAGGGCTGGGAAAAGGATTTGGGACGTGGCATGAAGAAGACTGGCACCACCAGCTTGAGTGATTGGTTATTCCATCTTCTCTTTCACTTCTCTGGGAAAGATGAAAACCAGCTGCCGAGAGCTCTTTCTGTTTTTTACCATGTCTGGTTTTCTTTCTTTCTTTGCTTATTTTTTTTTTCTTTTTTTACCAAAGTTCTGTCATGGTGGATTTTACCTGCTGATGGACCAGGTGGCAGTGAAGAGCTGATCGACTGAGATAATTCTGAATTCTGAACCCACCACGAGCGGTTTGATGATGCTCCTTCGTTTCCACTTCAAGGAGTGGTTTTATGATTATGATTAACAATGTTTACAAAACGAAGAATGAGCCAAAAACAAGCTTAATGATAATTTTTATAAAAATTTTTACGGCTTTTAAACTTTTAAGAATAATATATTATAAAAGAAAAATACGATTAAAAAGTGGCAATTTATAGGTAGCTTGCATGATATATTGATATTTATAACTCGCGTGTATTTTTTTTCTGTTAATAACTCAATTACCCCCATAAATCTAGGTAGAGATCTAAAAGTTTAAGTTCAAAGAAGTTAAATTAATCATAAAAAATATTGAATTATTTTTGTCTTTAAGGGCAGCTTGTCTAATAGAAATACCAATCGAGTGTCAATTTTGGCTAAGCCAATCTTGACCTCCTACAAATACAAACCTTGGGGGTGGCTAAATCTGATGGTCTCATTTGATGAGAGCCTCAAGGGCAGACGAATCTATATGCCTCAGTCAACAGTGGCTAGCCAGCCAAATTAAAACCCACAATTTACCAGTGTAATTTTGTAAAATTTTATCCAAAGGTAATTAAGGTAATATATAAAAAAATAATTTAAATTAAGAACATTATATAAATGACCTTGAATTATGAATAGGACATTAAGTCACCCTTTAATTATAATTTGCTGATCTTATGAAAGTTACATTGATATAGATATAATAACTACTTTAAATCAATAACATCCTTAATAAATAACATTCAAATTTATTACAAACAGTTCAAAAGTTGCAAACTATACATGTTTGTAGCGATTTTTTAAAACTTTACATTCTTATAATGATAAAATAATTGGTAGAGGGATGCGTTTGATGAAAAAACACACATGAATACGTTATAATTTATAAATAAGAAACATAAAAATAAACTATTATTATGCTTTATATATTTGATAATGTAAGTTTTACATGGTTTAGTCTTAAAACTTAAAGTAGTTACAAAATTACATAATTTATTATTTTTTAAACCAATTATCTAATAAAAGAAAACAAAAAACTAAAACAAGTTATATATTGTCGACGACACTGGGGCTGTAGAGAGAGATGGTAGCTGGTACCTGCTTAAGTAGGTGGTAGTACTAGAAGTAAGAAAGCAAGCCTAGCCTCTCAAAACCATTCGTAAGAACTTTCACTTAGATCGGTGCCAGGGGAGTGTGTAAGGATAAAATCATAAAAGAGATTCAGAGAAGGAGAAGTCTGCCTCTGTACCTCAAAAAAACTGACACAATACGTAATGAGATATCAACATCGGCAACAAGCAACAGAAACCCATGAAAATATTTGGCCAAGAGCTTCTTGACCCTTTGAAGTAAAATCTTGATGGGAGCTTGTAAAAAAGATTTGTAGAATGGCTCATGCATGCATTAACAGCTTCCTTGAATGAACGAACACACAGTCTTGAGCGTACGTACAGCATCAGCAGGCATCAGACAGCTATATTAAAGGAAGGTGTGTTCATAAATATTTTACTCCGATTGTCACGTAAACTCGTCCATAATTTGTATCTTTCGTACACTTCATGAACGCGACAATTTTTGTAAATAGGAAAGATAAAGATAAAGATCAAGTTTTATTTTATTTGTTTAGGTTTGTACTCTCTAGTAATTTCACGTGAAACATGGGAAAAACAGCGAAATTGGTACTTGGATTCGACTCGATTAAGACTAAAGGTATTTTTAGTTTCTAAAATAGTGATGAACAACGCCCAATATGGGTTTCTCATTAAATATTAGAAAATTTTAACTAATTAAAATATTATAAAAATAGAAAAATAATGAATCGGTCTATCATTTAAAATTAAAATAAACCAGAATTTATATCTAAAATATTAGATGGTTACTTAGCCTACATTATTATTCAATATGCATTTGTTTAAAAAATTAAATTTTCTTTATATATAAATTGTGCATGACGTAATATTTTATTTAATTTATTTAATTACAATTAAATATTATTTTAAAAATAAGAATATAAAATAGATATTAAAAAAAATAGGCAAGAAGTGAGAAGCATGAAGAGGCTCAAGTGGCGGCGAAGGGAATAAGATAGAATCAAGAAAAGTGGTGCAATTGATGCAAATTTTGATCATGAGTCAAACTTGATTATGACCCCCACTAGCAAACACCCAACAATTTAGCCACAAAATAATTATATTTAAGCTTACGTAATAATTATATATAGAGATTAATAGAAGCCGTCATGATTAAATTGCATTGCATTCAGACAAGGCCCATCATTTTCACCATCAAGAAGAACAAAACGTGTGGTCCAGTTGATTTCGTGAGTGGATGAGATCTACTGTCCAGAACATTCATCCAATATTTAATGGTCAGCAGTAGATAATGGAAGGGCTATCTTTTGCATATTTGGTGATTTTTTATCAATCCTTATAATTAAATTAAAAAAACTTAAGTTGACTTCACACTATAACGTTTCGTGCCAAAATTTATAATTGACTCTCAAAATTAAACAATAAAAGTTTTACAAAAAAAATATTTTTATACTTTGGCTAAATAAATATTTTATTTTTTCCAATTTAAAGTGTTAGAAATAGTGGTATATACAAATTTTATATTATTTTTAATTGTTTAAATTAAGAAAATATTATAAATAACTTTAAGTCCACTTCACTCGATTATATTAAGTACATTAGATTTTTAGCCACACTTCTCATGTACCTATTAATGCATACTCTTTGATAGTAAACTACTATAAATAGGAGCAAGCCCCTAATTAAAAAAACTTATTAATATGATTTATCACTTGTCTTCTAATTATTTTATAATAATACTGAAGACTTTTAATATGATTTATCACTACTATATTAATGGACAAAACTGAAGACTTTTAATATGATTTATCACTTGTCCTCTAATTATTTTATAATAATACCTTTTATTTTATAGATAAAATTTTTAATTTTTTACTGTAATTAAAATTTATTTTAATTTATATTTTAATTAAAATTTATTTTAAATTCTAATATAATTACGCGGTTAATAATTTACTTATAACAGCTAGAATCACCTATTTGTAGGGTTCTTTTTTATATAAAGGAGTAAGTGATTTTAGCTTAAGGTACGGCTTGTAGTTAATATAACTTGGTGATTCTTGTAAGTAATGTTTTGTAAATACAAGAAACTTTGTTACGAGAGATGTAGGCGCCCATGCAAAAATAGTTTTCTCTTTGCCAATGAAATGTTTTTATCACGCAATTCTCGCCTTGGCATGCATGTTTTTTCTCTAAAAACTAAACATAAAAATAGAAAACGAGGATAACACTTGAAAAGAAGTATTTCAATTGCATAGTATTTATCCATTCATAAAACGTTTCACTACCCAATAGAAAGGTAGCATTATTCATTTACTTACACCAAAATCAAAATTCTTCATTTTCATAACAGATAAGATATGTGGTTGAATGTTTATTTTTATTAACGAAAATCACGCCTGTATGCATGCAAGGGGTATAGTTTAAAATTTTTCCTTGTTGAAAATATCATAAATAGAAGTCTTGGGTGGGGTAAATGCGTCGACAATATTAAAGTGGCCAGTGTAAATGGAATTTTCAACCTTTCCAAACGAAAAATCGAACTTGCCGGTACATATATTGCATAGACTAAGTCTCATTATGCAACTGGTAAGTCTGAGGAATATGCGCAGAACCTTCTAAACTCTAATTTATGAATTAGGACGACGACTCAGGATTTAATTATGCTATATAACTCCAACCAGGTCACATCTTTAATAAAATATTAGAAACCAAACTACTATAAATTAGGAGGAGCAGATCAACCTAAAAAGACTAAGAGTAGGCATGAGTCACATTTGGCTATACCTCTGTTTTCAAAACTTATAAGTTGAAACGTCTAAAAAATTAAACCCAGTACGTAAATACCTAATAAAAGGCGAGGAATTGAAGTAAAATATATTTTGGCCAAGCGAATGAAGCTAGATCACGTGTAATAGAACGGGACGCTGGGTGGGGCGGGGCGGCGGTGTAAATAGAATTTTTATAATTAAAAATTGATTTGATTGTGACTAAAGTTAAAATTAATAATTAATTAAAAATGATTTAAAAAAATCTTAAAAATATAAAAAAAATTCATAAAATATAATACATATAATAATATCAAAATAATATTAATATTTAATTTTTATATGATTTTTTATGACCAATTTGGACTGATTTAACTTGATCGATTCATATATTATTTAGACTGATTCTCATTCCAAATTTGACTCCCTGAAAAATTGATTTTGATTTCGATTCTGATTTTTGCAATTATAGGTCCGGCCATAGTTCAGTTTCCACAATGTGAGAAACAAACACGGTTGTGAAGTATTCGGGTCGCCGACAACTGTCGCCGCCACGATCAAGTAGTCACCTCAGTATCACCTACCCTCCTACGACCTTCCCTAATGAGATATGATTATTAATACAATATATTATTCTAAAATTTTAAATATAAGCACAATTTTATCTTTTTTTTATATATGACATTTTTTATTATTTTAGGCATTATATATTAATTTTATTATATATTATGTTTTGTAATTTTTATAAAATATAATATTATTATTAAAAATATTAAATTTATTATTTTATTAATATAAAATATCGAACATTCGGTCGGTCATTCGATCAAACAAAAAAAAATCCATATTTAATTTATTTTAATTCGGTCGAATTCGGTCAATCATCGATCAGATATGTTTCGAACATAGGTCATCCAGACGTCCCTGCCCACCCCTATTAATTTTAATGACAAGAATAGGGGACCTTGGAGAATCCCTTTTATTTTATTTATTTATCCGACGTCAAAGGTAAAATGTAATTTACTGTATGAATGAAAAGCATGTTTATCATAAGATAATGTGATTTTTTTTTGGCTTTTATTCTATCAAATGTTAAATATAAGCTTTCGGTACCTTACGAGTATAAGTCATAAAAATATTAAATAAAAATAAAGTTTGCAGAATCGAATCGTCAACTTAATTTGTTGCATGGCAGTGTCGAGAGTTGAATTGGTTTGAAGCTGTCAACTTTGAATGGAGAACAATTAAAGTAGATGCTGCGGTTCGATCAAGCTGTCTACCTATGAATATGATCTAATGATAAAAAAAATGTAGCGTCCAAAACTTGGATATACATTGACTTTTGCTAACAATTAAATAATTTAAACGCACTTGGTTCTGGGAACCGATTTTCCGGTTTCGTTAATTTGTTGCCGTTGACCTGCTGTAGGGTCGGCTTGGTCAAGCAAGTGTCCCGGTTTTTATGAAATGAATAGATATAATTACTTTAAAACTTCATGAAATATTGTATTTTCTACATTAATCAACCTCAAAAGTGCAATCGACGGGGCCTATCTGAGTGGCATAAACGTAAACCCCTTAAGTGACTGCATGAAAAAAATTATTAAGTCCATATTGAGATATTTTAAAACACAAATTAATTATGGTAAGATAATCACTATCGCAGTGTAGACACCTTTCATTTGATGAAATCCATTTTGATTGAGTTTGCTCATCGGATACATGTTTTGTTTTTAGGGCGTAGTGTTTGGCCTTTCGGCCCTTACCCAAGCTCCAATATTAATGTTGAACTATTTAGGCCTTCAAAATGGACTTTAAATAATTAAATAAAACTCGCAATAGGTGTCACGAGTCTCTCTTAATCTAAAAATTAGCTTAAAGAATAAAGTTTTATCATTCACCTATATACAAGTTACCAACAATATCCATGATCGATGTATAATAAACCTAACAACTCTCTTTCATATATCGGGCCACATCGATGTATGATAAATCTAACAACTCCCCTTCACACATCGGGTGTGGCCCTTTCGGCCCCACCCAAAGCTCCAATACCACTGTTAAACCTTTTAGACCCCCAAAAAAGACTTTAAACAACTAAAGAAAACTTGCAATAGATGTCACAGGCCTCTCATAATCCAAAGGCTAACTCAAGAAATAAGGTTTTCCTATTAGCCTATATATAAGTCACCAACAATATCCATGACCGATGTGGGATAAACTCAACACGTAGAACTGAACAATCGAACGGAAGTAGTGAATATGCTCAACTATGAGCTTTGTAAGCCGCTCTAAAACTACCTTGTGAAATATCTCCGATCATAATTTAATCTGTTTTGTTTCTTTAATTTGTAAGATAATATGAATGTAATCAAGTTTATGAATAATGTGATAATAGAATTTTGGGGAGAAAGTTCACGCTTGCAAATTTTCGAGTACATGTTACAAATTATGTAATTAGGTTCTATCAGATGGACCTGTACATCATTTTAATTAATGTAGATGGTAATCACTTTCCAGCTGAACAAGCTAAATCTCTATATTTTACTAATACTAGCTAGTTAGTATATTGTTATTTTTGCAAAAAAAGAAAGAAAGAAAGAAAACTTAATTTAACAAAGCTAGCATTACCCAACAAAATATAAAAAGGCGTTCAGCTAAATAAAGCTTTCAACAATCAACGTTCAACTAATTTAAACATACAATTCTCAATCATCACGTGAATCAACAAGTAAGTTATTTATAATTAAATAAATATTTAACTTAAGTAATAGATTCAGCTTACTGAAACCTTTTATTATTAGTTTATTATCCCATTAATGTAATAATTTAAAAGCAATCTCTTCACATATTAACACTTTAATAATTTAGACTCAAGCATCCATTTAAATTGCCTATGATTTATCCTATCCCAATCAACCAAACTCATCTTTCTAGGAAAAATATTAGCAGCCTAAAAAAAGCTCGAGTTTTTTTAAAAAAAATTCAAAAGTTGAACCCATTATCATAAAAGTTTCTTATAACAAATGACAGGCCCTATGATCGATTAAATGTCTATATTTTCATCTATACATTTATTTTAATTTTATTAATGGTTGATATACTACTATTAGCTAGTTACCAAATACTCCATATTGCCCTTTTAGACAAGAACTAAGCTCCTTTTCTTTGAGTTGGGCTTTATCAAGAGAAAGTATGTCAAAACTTTTTGTTAATAATACATTAAGTAATTATTTTTAATTAAATAGTGAAAATTGAACATAATAAATATGACTTCTAATTCAAATAGGATCATAATCTAAGTTATTTTTATTTTTTTCGTTAGGTAGGAATTTAAATGTTTAAGTAATTATAAGTCCTAATATCATTAATTATACAATTTAAATTTTGAATAAAAACTTAAAAATAAAAAAAATAAACATTCTAAAATGTATTAATGAAAATATATATTAATATTAATATAATAATCCTTCATAATTGAAAAAAGTAAAAAAATTGTTATTAATCATCAGTACAATGTTTAATATATTATTAGTATGATAAAATAAAATTACGTATATAACTATTGTGCAAGAACAACCCATGACAAATATGTCGTGCATTGACGACCTAAACTAAAATTTGTTTTTTAAAAGAAAACTTCTCAGACCATCCCTCCCCGGCAACCACATAGGTCGCTAGTGATAGGATCAGCCACTGCCGGAAAAAAAAAAAAAATTTACACAAGTAGTTGGAAAAGCAGTGAGGAATTATTTTTTTTCGACACCGGTGGTTGATCCAGCTCTAGAGGGTTGCCTAGAATCAAACTTGCCACTAGAGTGAGTTTTTTTTTATTTGGGCAATCTTTATAATCAGATGACATATATTTAATTCGGTAAAATAGAGGTTTTTAAGTTATGAATTAAAAAAGTTTTCTTGTACACGCGGCCTATTTTATTTTAATTTTGTTTGGGTGTAAGGAGATGTTCCCTTGACTTATAATAATTAAAATAAAATAAAAATATACAATTAATTAATTAATTATAATAAACTTAAATGTGTAAACAGGTTATCTTCTAGCCGAATGTTATAACTAGAGAATATTGTAAGGGCTAATCAATGTGCATCACATCCCATCCTATCATCTACCCCCATTGGTTGCAGGAAAAAATAAATATTGAACTATAACAAATTTTATTTTGATTTTAATTTTCTTGAATTATAAACTTTATCGGAAATTATAAAAAATAGTTTTTGATAAGATTTATAAAATTTTTTTACTAGAGATAAATGGTGAATAATAATAAAAGAAAAGCTCATTCTAACATTAATCAAACAATAAACCCACTGTAAACCCTAACCTCAAAATTCTGTCCATACGAGAGGCTAAATCTGGCTACAACGCAGGTTTAGAAAACGGTATTCTCTTGGCAGGTAAAGGTGTTCAAAGCCAGTGCAAAAATTCTCGCCGTTCAAGGATTCCAAGGTCTCAACTGTCGAATTCATTAGAGGTTTGAGCGAAAGTTAGAGCGGAGGAAATTATGGCTGTTGGGTTCATTTTGTTTCGAGCTCTTAGCTTGGAAAATCATGGAGTTGCCTCACAGAGAATTAACTAAATCCGGGAGTTTGATTAAATTGGGTTGTTCAAACTACTGTTTATTATTTCATTGAATCTTATCTATATACGATTTATATTAAATTTGACCAACTGCTCCTGCTTCCTCCCCCTTTTTTACCTCTTTATCTTTGTCTTAAAGAGTCTTTTACAAGAAGCATAGCAAACTGACAGAGGTTGAGCTTGTGGGTGATGATTGAGAAAAGGGGTTGGAGATCGCTGCAAAGGGGGGAAGGAGGGGTTGGAGATCTCAGTGATGGGTGGGTGGGTGACAAGGAGAAGAGAGACTTATTGCGTACAGTTAGAGTCCCTTATCATACATTATATATACATTATATGATGAATATGATATGATATATAATTATATGGAGAATTGTAAAGATACGTGGTTACTTTATGAGGTATAAAGAAGTTGAGTAGCATTGTGAAAAGTGACGAGTATTTAGGGTTTGGTTATTTATAGAATCTCCCGTCATATGATGAATGTGAGATGATATGTAATTATATCGAGAATTGTAAAGATATGGAGTTCTTTTATGAAGTACGAGGAATTCGAGTAGAATTGTGAAAGGTGAGGAGTATTTAGTGTTTGGCTATTCGTATCTACGAAGTTGGTCATATCTCGTATATAATATTTTGAATCCATTATCTATAAATATATAGTTGTACATATATAATGAATGGAGTACAACTAAAGAGTGTGTTATTTGGTTTTACTGTGAGGTTTTGCAGTGAGACTCTTCCTCTTTATTAGAAGAGGGAGAGTCTTTCCTTACAATATATGGGTCTTCTCAAATAGATTTGTCTTTTCTAGTTCGAGTTTAAAAATATTCTTAATTAAAATGTGTTTCACTTAAAGGTTGAGTTTCTCTAATTAAATGTGTATCCTAATTAGAGATTATTGAGGCGAGTATTTCCAATTGAATGTATATCATAATGATTTCATCGTCTGATATGATGAAGATGATGACTTTGTGCGGTATATGTGCCCATTATTTGATTATAATAGATAGTTTGTGGTTTCCCTTCTATTTTTGAGGTTCCATTCTAAATTCGTACATGTCTTCTATCTTTTATCCTTTATTAGTTGCCTTGTTAAAATACAAAATATAGTGTTTAAAAATTTTTAAAATCCCAACAAGCTTGCTTCAATGATGAGAGGTTGGATGGTGAGTAACCTTATTGTGCTAGTCTACAAGGAGGTCAAGAGGGAGAGAAAGAAGTTGTGATTAAATCTAAATGTAATTTTTTTTAAAAAAAGTATAGTAATTTTTTTATTACATTTTCTTCTGTTTTCTTAACAAAGGCTAAATTTTTTTTATTTTGATTAACTCTTTACCAAAGTCTATTTGGAGCCTCAAACATTAACATTATTTTGTTAAAATAAAGCGTTAAAATAACATAACCAAACACCATGTTAAGATGATATGTATATTTTTAGGCTTTTACAAGTTTAGTGCCTGTATTTATCAATTTCAAAAAAAAATTTATTATTCTCTTTATTTTGTCACCCGAGCTAAAATAAAATGACAAAATTAATAATGGGTTTGAATAAAGATAAGGCAGGCCAGGTGGGTGTGCAAAAGTTTATATGATGATGTATTTAAACTCAAATCATGTGTTTAATAATTACACTCTAGAAAATGTTAGTTAGTATTGAAGAAAATTAATTATATTTTTAAATCAATTAGTGTAATTATTTATATTAGTAAATAGTAGTATTTTTAAATCAATTGTATTATTTATTTTATTTTATTTCTATCGATGCGTTAAATTTGAAGAGAATAATGTTAATAATTTATTGACTAATTAATTAATTTTATTTTTTACATTTTATTTAATTGTCAAGGATTTTTATATTAATTGTAATGTTAAAATTAATATGTATAATTATTAATAATTAGACTTTTAGTTATTTTTAATTTGTTTTAAATTAAATTATTAATTATAGAAATGAAAATGGTGCTAAACCAAGTTAAGAAACCCGCTTCTTTGTTATTGCAACAGTGTAGAAATGGATGCATTTGATATCCTCAAAAGTCATATAATAGTGAAAAACTCGGCGTGAAATTGCAAGTTTAAGGTGGCACAAGCATTTTCTACGAGGACTTGTTATTAATAATTTCTCAAGGTAGAGATAGATAATCAGCTCATTAGCTCAATGGCCAATGGCAGCCACAAACTCTTCAATGTCTAAATCGGAGCTCCCCCCTTCATCCAAGGCGTGTATGGCCAACTCCCTCCATTTCCTTGCATTGCTCAACATCCTCTCCCTTCCCTCCCCCACCATGACCTCCTCTATGCACTTCTTCATCTCCTCCCTCCCAACAACTCCACCCCCATCACCCATGGCTCTTACCCCCACCCTCCACACCTCCTCCATGTACTTGGCATTTGTGGGTTGATCAGCCCATTGTGGAAAACACACCATGGGCACCCCTAGGCTAAGCCCCTCCACTGTTGAGTTCCAACCGCAATGTGTGACAAAGCATCCAACTGCTTCATTTGCTAGCACATCAAGCTGGGGTGCCCACCTCACAATGAGACCCTTACCAGCATTTGATTCTGCAAATTGTTCCGGGAGTTTGCTCTCCTCTGTTGATCTCACCACCCACAAGAAGTGACGGTTGCTTTCATGGAGAGCCCAAGCAATCTCCTCCATCTGCTCTGCGTTCAATTTGGCTAAGCTTCCGAAGGAGACATAGACGACCGACCCGGCTTCTTTGGACTGCAGCCACTTGTTGCATATAGCATCCTGTCTCTTCCACATGCTCAACCCATAGTCCTTGTCGCCTTCAACACGGTTGTCGACGTACGTGGACGGCACTGTCGGCCCGATGGCCTTCACCGGCAAAAACTCCCTCATCCACCTCAACTCCTGCGTAATTCACATGTTAATAAGTAAAAAAGATCACAAACAAAAAACTAGATAGATGAATAGAAGATGATAATAAGCTGGATCATGAATAGATAGATACGTACATGTGTCTCTAGCTCATAGAAGGTGTTGCACAGCACCAAATCAGCCTGATCCAAGTTGCTAAACTGGCCTAACAAGATGGATATGACCCCCGGTATTTTATTTGGTTCTGCAATGAAAGATGGAAGCTCACTTGATTCGATCTGTGGCAATCCAGGCAGGGACAGTGTCTTGGCACTTGGTGGGGAGGTGAGCGTCCCCACAAAGAGGTGATGGAAGATCAAATTAACCGCACAGGATTGGGTAAGAAATGAAGCCCCAAGTAGGCCACAACGCTTGGTCACATCCAAGGCCCACGGAAGGAACGAGTCGTACACTAAACAGTTAACTGAAAAGTTGGTCTCCTTGAGCTTCTGAATGAGATCAAACAGAGATTGTGAGCCTGTGGTTTGGAAGGTGTCAAAGTAGGCCTGCAGGCTGGGGGCAGAATCGAGGCCGCCGTCGTCGAACCCGTCGGAGATCGTCTCTATTTCGACGATGCCGGCGAGGGCCTCCATCGATTTGGCGATGTAGTGAGTGACGATGAGGGAGACTCTGATGCCTTTGGAGGCCAGGCGCTTGGCGAATTGGAGCATGGGATTGATGTGGCCTTGAGCCGGGTAAGGCAACACCAAAACATGAGATGATTTGCTGCCTTCTACAACCATGCTTGTAACTCGAATCGAACTCTTAAACTATGTGCTATCTAATGAGTTTTGATAGCTATCTAGCTGCTTGTGTGCATGGATGGGCAGGGAAGCTGTTATATATGATAAGGTTGTGGCATTTGGAACATTTAATATTGGGCACAAGAGTGATCCAACACGTCTAACATGACTGACATCACTGAGCGCGAAGGCATTACGGCCCGCCCTTGTTGAAGAGAAGAGTAACATCCAAGGAAAGACCATGTTGTGATCATGTGTTCTTGAATCGGATGTTAGGCTTCAGAGCGTTTATGATGGCGTCCTTGGTTACGCACACCAGCTGAAGTTTGTTTGCTTTGAATCGAAAAGAAACCTTGATAGAGACGAAGGGGCGTGACGAGAGAGTTGGGTGACTGACTTTGTTCCATATACAACTGATCTTCTATGATATAACAAAATCAATTCTTCTACCAATAAAAAAGTTATAAACTTAAAATCCTTGTAACATTTCCGAATTCAATCAATTTTCTTCCTTCTCCGTTCACTCGTTTACATCGTCATCCTAGGAGTCTTGCAACTTTAAATATTTTCCCCTTGTCACCGTTTCTCGGGAAACTCACGTCCTTCACCCGTCCGATCCCTCTTCAATCAACGGTTCCAATTACAACCCGCCAAAGATCACAGCCCGCCATAAAACACCAAAAACAAACAACGTCGGCCGATTATAAAAAGGCCTTGTGGTTGCCTCAGTTGACACTGTCGTCTCCGAGCTGGCTGCCCATTTTGCAGAGAGCAAGAAGACGACCATGTCCGGACGAGGCAAGGGAAGAAAGGAGCTGGGCAAGGGCGGGGCCACGAGCCACCGCAAGTTGCTCCGCGACAATAACCAAGACATCACCAAGCCGGCCGTCTATGCGTTGTACCGGACCTTGTATGGCTTCGGCGGTTGAGCTAACATTTAGTCCATCTCAATATGTTACTACCACCTCGTTTGTGTGAACATGTTGGTTAATCTTATATCTCATTTGTAGGCAATCAGTGACTTGTATATAGAATAACGAGTCTTAATTCTTAAGCTAGTTTTTGGATTAAGAAAAGCTCGTGAATTTGTTGTAAGTCACTTTTTGAGGCCCAAAGGGCCCAACAATAAATGATAACAAAGCTATGATTGGTTTTGGTATTGCCTCAATTTATCGACCGGTTCGAATTTGTGTCTACCGATTTGTCTGTTGGCCTGAATTGGTGTTGGCCCGAATTGGTGTCATCTGAAACCTCACCAAGACATGTTGATTCCGCATATGATGAGGGGGAGATGATTTGGGTGGTGTGATGTGTGAGGGGGAGAATTGTTGGGTTAATCTTACATTCCATTTGGAGGTAACTTGTGACTTGTAAATAGCCTAATGGAAAAGTCGGTTGTAAGTCAATTTTGGGGCCCGAAGGGCCCAACAAGTGGTATAAGAGCCTCAATTAGCTACACAATTTGTCGGCCGCCACACAATTTGTCGGCCGGTCCAAATTTGTGTCTGCCGATATTGTCAGTCGGTCCGAAGTTAGCCCGAATTTGTGTCATTTGAAACCTCACAAAAAAATGTTGGCCCCGCATGTGGTGACGAGGAGATGATTCGGGTGTTGTTGGCCCCGCATGTGGTGAGGGGGAGATGATTCGGGTGTTGTGATGTGTGAGGGGGAGAATTGTTGGGTTAATCTCACATCTCATTTAGAGACAACCGGTGACTTATACATAGGCTAATGGGAAAGCCTTAATTCTTAAGCTAACTTTTGGATTAAGAGAGACTCATAACCTGTTGCAAGTCACTTTTTGGGTCCCGAAGGGCCCAACAAGTGGTATTAGGGCCATGGTTAGTTTTGGTATTGCCTCGATTTGCCACACAATTTGTCGACCAGTCCGAATTTGTATCTGCCGATTTGTTGATCGGTCCGAAGTTGACTCCGCATGTGGTGAGGGGGAGATGATTCGGGTGTTGTGATGTGTGAGGGGGGAATTGTTTGGTTAATCCTACATCACATTAGGAGGCAACCGGTGACTTGTATATAAGCTAATGAGAAAGCCTTAATTTATAGGTTAGCTTTTAGATTAAGAGAGACCCATAGCAAGTCACTTTTGGGGCCCAAAGGGCCCAACACCTAAAATCTGTTATTGGAATAATTAGATTCTACCATTTTTTTAGATTCTTAGACATTTAGAAAAAATAAGAACACATAACTAAGATAGTTCTAAAAACCATTTTGGAGCCACAAAATAACTGTAGATCTTACTAACGATGATGCTTATATAATATTTTGAAGGATTCACTTGGATTGTTGCAATTGCATCTTGTTCCTCTTCTTGTGAGTTATAAACACAATCGATAGAGACTAAACATCATTATTTGGCACCAATGGCAGCCACAAATTCATCGATGTTCAAATCCGAGCTCCCACCTTTCAACAAAGCCTGCGCAGCCAACTCTTTCCACTTAACAACATTGGCCATCACCTTGTCTCTTGTTTCCCCTTCCATCATCTCCCCAATGCATCCCATCACCTCTTCTTTTCCCACAAGGTTGTTTTCGCCTGGTCTAACTCTCAACCCCACCACCCACACATCTTCTATGTACTTGGCACCGGTGGGCTGATCAGACCGTTGTGGGAAAGCCACCATTGGCACTCCAAGGGAGAGCCCCTCCAGAGTTGAGTTCCAACCACAATGTGTAACGAAGCAGCCAGTGGCTTCATGGGCCAGCACCTCAAGCTGGGGTGCCCACTTCACCAGTAGCCCCTTCCCAGATTTTGTTGCCTCCTCTGTGAAACCAGCTGGGAGTTTGTCCTCCTCTGACCCTCTTACCACCCATAGGAAGTACCGGTTGCTCTCTTTCAGTGCCCGAGCTATTTCTTCTGTCTGTTCCTCACTTAGGTTGGCCACGCTTCCAAAGGAGATGTACACTACCGATCCAGCTTCCTTGTCTGGCAACCACTTGTTGCTAGCTTCCTTCTCTTTCTTCCACAAGCTTAGACCATAGTCTGTGCCATCTTCAACTTGCTTGTCCAAATACATGGATGGCACTGTTGGCCCTATTGCCATTACTTTCCACTGTGTTCTCATCCACTTATAGCCATGCAAAATGGGTTTCCGACCAAATTTGTAAGCGATCAAACTAGGGAAACATACAGCGAAACACACACGTGCACATATGACACACCTCGGATTCCAATGCTTCAAATGTGTTACAGACAACAAAGTCTGTGTCGTCCAAGTTGTTAAATTGGCTCACGAGGAAATCTAGCATGCCGGGCAACCCCTGGTTAGGATCTAACACATTGGAAGGCAAGTCAGACAGCTCAAGTGGAGGCAATCCAGGCAAGGAGATTGTATCAACCGAAGGGGGTGCATCAAGTCTCCCCTCGTACACGCTATAGTAGATGAGATTAACCGCCGGGCTCTGAGTGAGGAAGGATGCGGCCACCACCCCTCTCCTTCTGGCCATGTCCATTACCCAATGTATTTGAAGCGAATCCCTTATGATTTACAACAGAAACAAGTTCTTGCTGACAGTAAAAAAGGGGGTTTGAATGTAGAGCTTTTCTTATTTTACCCGAGGGATTTGAACTAGCCCCCCGGATCGTATATCTCCCGATAATTTAGAGCTACAGCCCCAATAAAAAAAATATTCTTGTAATAAGTCCCATTCCTAGTAAAAAATATAGGAAAATTATATTTCACATTTTGTCTCATAGAACCCGCCGCTAAAAAGGACGCTCAATTCCTAAAATATCCTATTTAATTATATTTCACATAAAAGTTGTTGTGACCGAAAATTTGATCAAAGCTTTTTATTTCCAAACACATTTAATTTGTATTAATAGTGAATTGTAATTTTAGTGCACATACCGGGTCGTTGACTAATAATTATCTGCGTTTGCTTGACATTAGGATCGTTTGAAGTCCATTTCAATTAAGTAGTGCTTCGATTTTTTGTTAACTCTAATTGATAAGAAGGCTGTCAAAAGCCAAATTCTAATTAAAATAGGACGATGAGCTAATTTAAATATAATAAAATAAAAAGGGTATTAAATCATTACAATTATCTATCTCCTGATTCATTCAGAGTTTACGTCTGTAAAATCAGAGTTTGTCTTCAATTCGCGCATGGCCCAATATTTCCACTAAGTTGTAGTTATAGCCTTATAGGAAGGCAGCTCATTCACCATATGTTTTCGTCTAGGCAACTCTGTACAATATATTTTACAAGATAGTTTGTGCAAATTCAACCAAAGGAATAATAAAATTAGCATGTTACTAAGGGATTGAACTTTGTCCTCCACAATATTTCTAGTGTCAGCCGCCAAAAGACTCGGTAAATATTGTTGGCATTCATGCAGGCTTTTATCGCAGGCCACAATATGTTAGTGTTGTCAGCGAGTTGGTTCGATACTGGTTTTGCAAACTTGAACTCAATCCGATTCTCATAAGTATTTTTCTTTAACTTAGACTTGAACTAATTTAGCAAGCCTCGACTCCAACAGAAGCTAAATCGACAAAAATATAATATATATATATATATATATATATATGGGCATTGAGGTGAGCCTGGGGCATAAAATTTTTTTTGCCCCGAGTTATGATATGGGCCGTTTGATTATAAGGACGGCCGAAATTTTTTTTTTAAAATTAAACTTTAATCTAAGCCGTCCCCAGATCTATTTAAAAGAAAAAAAACACGACCGCCGAGTGGCTGTGTCGGCTGCAAGTGGCTCGCCACGGCTAGATTTGGCTGCCGGCCACATTTGGCTACATGCGACCTTGTCTGGCAACACACTGGCCAAATCTAGCCACGAGGCGGCCAAAAATGGCCAGTCGCGGCTAGACCAGGCCGCGCAACCAAAGATCCCACCCTCCCCCACCATGATGCCCCGCCC
>JAVDBV010049578.1:0-12607 GCA_032619315.1 Piper longum
TATAGCCCGCAGCCCTACCACTTTTTGATATTACGATTGATTGTTACTTTGAATCTATGGCAATTTCTTGACAACAGAAATAAATATATAAACCCAGTTCAACAAAAAACACCGAACAAATCAGCGGCGAGAGCTTGGCATCTTCATCTAATAACAAATTCAACTTGTAATCCCTGTCCTTATTAAATTGCTTGAGTTCCGTTATATTTAAGTCAAGAAATTTGACCAGTCGATCGAAAATTTCAAACTCACAATCCAAGACACACATCCCAAAACCCAATCCGGCCACCAATCCCCCGCCCACTCGAGTCAAAACGAAAACGCCCGTGGACCCCACATTCACCACTTTCAACAAGGTCAACATCTCCCAGGTGGAGCGCGTCAAAAGAGAATGGGTCAAACGAAACGAAATTACCTTCGAAATTGTCCTCCCGCCCTGGATATAATAACCCGCCCTTTCAAATCTTATATTTTCCCATATGTCCACAAAACACCACCCCTTATGATTTTCGACCCCTTCACACCATACAATATCACAAAATAATCCTCTAAAAATAAGGGTTTTATTTTTTCATGGCCTAAAATTGGCTGATTTTGGAGTTCAAGTCAAATTTACCAAATACTTTCAAAGTTACGCTCTTAGTGTTATCTGGGTAAAATTTTATCTAAAAGTAAGGGCTTATCGGATAAATTATCCAACAGAATTCTGTTGTTAAAATTTGTCGTAAAATTTAATATATTTTCCGGCTGCTAAAAAATTTAAACTAAATTTCAAGATAATTCAATCATTTTTAAAATTGTCTTATATGAAATAAGATTATATCAATAAATTATTTGGTAAAGATAAATTACCTCACATTAAATTTTTTTTATATAGAACCATTTATAATTTGTATCATGTTGGCATTTTCACTTATAATTGTTTATATTTCATAATAAGATCCACTTTTTTACCTATTTTTAAGATAAATTGACAATAAATAAATAAAATAATATTATTTTTGTAATGGTTTATTCTTTAGTTATATGATACATTATTTTTTAAATAAATATTTTGAACTTCTAATAAAGCAAATAATCACAAGTCGAAGCAAGTCTCATATTTTAAGGAGTGCATCTATAAAAACTAATAAAAAATCCAATTATAATGTAAGTATGAGTAGATAGATAATAGATGTTAATATAATTTTGAGCTTAAATAAAGAATGGGAATAATATGCACTTTCTAATTCTCATAAATTAAATATTAATGTGAGTTCAGGACTAATCACGATGAAGGGAGATTTTTAATTTTAGTATAAATAAATAAATTTTAAATTAAAATAGCAAATAGATAAAGTAGATAAATGGGAGTTTGATTACTATATACATATAATACTATCTGAAATAAATTAATAATTTTTTTTTTCAAAGCAATTTATAAGGGCTTTTTTTTCTAAGGAAATAATAAGGACTTAATTGCAACAATAACAAACCATATTGGTCAAAGTGGTTGACCAAAGCGGTGTATATAAGCTGGTGAGGAGGCACGAAGCTTCCTTCTTCCAACTTTTGTTCCGAGTCAGGCATTTGGTCGAGCGAGTCATGTGCGCCGTCGCGGTGGCCGGGTCGCCGGCGTTCTCGCCGTCGAGGGCCGCTGCCCCCTCTTCGGAGGCAGCGGAGTCGCCGTCTTCGCCGTGCGGGGTCAGACTGCAGAAGCGGCAGGGGGTGGGGCGGGGGCTGGGGCCGGCGGTGTTCAAGAGGAAGAGGCCAGCGAGGCTGGCTATACCGCTGTGCTTGCCGGTGGCGGCGGCGGCGGAGGCGGCGGCAGTGATGGAGGTGGAGGTGGAGGCGGAGAGGTATGCAGTTTTCTGCAAAAAGGGGCGGCGGGAGGTTATGGAGGACCGGCATTCCGCTGCTGTTGATTTGGAAGGCAACCGACAGACGGTAAATTTGTAGTCTCTGATATAATTTTTTTGTTTTTTTTCGATATCACTGATTCTTTTATCCAATAAAGCTGACAACTCTCTTTTTTTTAATGATTTGATCTTGTCTGCTTTTGAGTAGTTATCTAATTTATACTGCTGTTTTAGAGCTAAAAACTTAAATGTATGGTATGAAATAGTCGTCTTACTGATCAAGAATTGTGATCACCGTAGATGGGATTGAGTGAAAAAGTTGGTAGTATTGGATTTGTTGGATCGACAGTAGAGTAATTTGGCGTTAATTTTATCGTTTTAGATTTAATTATGATATTGGTGTTTGTAGCTAAAAACACAGAAAATATACAAGTTCATGCAAAGATGGAACTTGATAAGTAATGTACCATTATTTAGAAAGAAAGAATTTTCAATTTTGCCGAAGGTGTGATTGACGAAAATCTCTTTTTTGTGAAGAACTAGTTTTTTGCAAATATCTATTGCTGTTTTTTTTTAACAAGGCACGTTTTGTGTGTGTGTGTGTGTGTTTTGTTACAGGCATTCTTTGGTGTATTTGATGGTCATGGGGGAGAGAAAGCAGCTGAATTTGCTGCAGAGCACATTGGCCAGCATGTGATGAGAGAAGTTACAAGAAGTGGAAGGAATGAAATTGAAGAAGCGATAAGGCATGGATATCATACTACCGACAAGGATTTTCTTGGCAAAGGGTTCAATGGAGGAACCTGTTGTCTGACTGCATTGATAAGGAATGGAAATCTTTTTGTGTCGAATGCCGGAGACTGTCGTGCTGTTATGAGCAGAAATGGGGTTGCAGAGGCACTGACTGTTGATCACCGACCCTCAAGGGAAGATGAGAGAGAAAGAATTCAAAAGCTGGTGAATATTCTACCTGTCTGCTTTTTGTTTGTCTTTGTATGAAATCTATATGCCAAATTTCATTAAGTAGGCTTAAGGTAAAACTATTTGCTTATATTTTTGCATAGCACGTAAATGTTTGTGTAGCTTTGTTTTTTAACTGCAAACATGGTATTGTTCGTAAGGTTGTTTGTTGAGGAATGATAGGATGAGAACATGAGAACTTAGGAACCCGTGTTTAGAGCATTGAATATAGATAAATGGTGATCATGCTTTTGCTTTGGGAATCATCACCATTAATTCCTATCTAACAAACTAGAGTTGGGTTCCTAAGTTCTCAAGTTCTTACCCTATCATTTCTCGCTGCTGGTTTCCATATTGCTACTTGTTTGTTTGCTTGATGAATACAGTAACTTGATTTATACATTTCTCTATTTAACCCTCTTATATGGTATTTTTCAGGGTGGATATGTAGATGACTGCCATGGAGTATGGAGAATACAAGGATCCCTAGCTGTTTCCAGAGGTATTGGAGATTCACATTTGAAACAATGGGTGATCTCAGAGCCAGAAACCAGAACTTTGAGAATTGAGAAGGATTGTGAATTCTTAATTCTGGCCTCTGATGGTCTATGGGACAAGGTGCTAACATACCCAAAGTTCTTTGTTTGTTGGAATTTTAGTAATCCAACCGACAATTTGAATATTATGTTTGTTCTGAGTGTGTTAGCAATATGTTTCAGGTAACCAATCAAGAAGCTGTGAATTTGGCCAGGCCTTTATGCACAGACGCCAACAATTTAAGGATGCTAGCTGCTTGTAAGAAGCTTTCGGAGTTGTCTCTGACGCGAGGATCTATTGATGATATAAGTGTGATGGTAGTTAAGTTAGGATGGTTCATTTGATGGCAAAGACAGTCTGCCTTCGTGATTCAATAGGTGCACCCTTTAGTAATTGTTCAAGCATACTAATGAGGTGAAGTGGATTAGAACAAGCCAGAAACTTTTGGCTGAGTCTCCAGTTTTAGCAGTGGCGTTTCTAATTTCTGGCACCATCTATGGTGCTCTGATGTGTATCTCAGTCACCGCTCTCATTGCTTACTGTCTATAATTTAAAAGATAATGATTTTAATATTTTTTTGGTAGCTTTTTCCTGCCCAAATGATTCAATGAGTATGCAATTTCCAACTTATTTTGTATGTTTTTCTATGTATGCTATTCAGTGGCTGGGGCTGGTTTGGGCGTTGGAGAAATTGATCATAATTTGCATTGTTTTGAATGTTACAATGTATAAACAAAATATTAGTTGAACTGCTACTTGCTTTTCCCTCAATGGTGGCCATAGAAGCATTATTCAATCTTCATGGAGGAAGTATTCCTTTGAAATGGTCGCCAAACCAACAACCAAATCACAAACTGACTTGGTCCTTTTTTAAGTAAAAAATCCGATCTATTGGCTGTCTACCTGCAAATTGTGGAAACTTGGTTTTTAGCATATTATTCTAGTTCTAGTTGACTCAAACAATAACATTGTGTAGTAAAATTTTACTGTAAAATCCTTCCTGGAACAAGAGCTTGTACTTGGCTAGTTACTACTTCCCACGCAAATTAACAAACCCATTTATATGACAAACATATCTTTGTTAAAACCATTATAATTCTTTGCTTTTGTATTTTAATTGATTGTCTAATATAAACATAAATATATGTTCTAAAAATTAATTATGAATCAAAATGAACGGGCACAAAACCGTTCTTCCTCGCGTTAAATACAAATTGGATATTCAACTTTCATTGAGTCTAGCAACTAGTTAGTCGAATTGAGTCGATCCTTTTATTGAATTGAGTGATTGATCAATCTAATCAAGTTTCATTAAATTTTGAGAAAACATATTCTCTTCAAGGGTGTTCGTCTACATCCAGTGAGTCGAGTTTTTTTTTCTTTCTAAAATACCTTCAAGTTCGAGCCAAATTTACTAGTACCCAAAATAACTTTAAGTGTAAGTCAAGCTCAAGCAATATTATATTCTACTCACTCGGACTCGCACTAATCTAATTTATCTAAAGCTTTATTTTCAACAAATAAAATATCCCCAATTATCACAATATTCATTATAATATTCGCCACGGCTATTTTCTTGTTGAAAATGTATATTAGCTATATTATTTAGCTGAGTTTATTAAATAAAAGGATCATGCTCTTACAAAATATAGAATGCAATGCCAATTTAAACTTTTATTTAGTTTGTATTGTGTATAAACGTGGAATGGCGACCTAAATCACGGAGTGGAATAAAAAAAATAAAAGGGGAATAACAACATGATTGACAGATTAAAAAAAAAAAAGAGGAAGCCCGTCATGTTTTGAGTCATGTATCATCATTCCCATCTCTTTTGTTGTTATTATTATTATTATATATATATATATATATTAATTTAGGTCAAGAGTGAATAAATTATTATTATTAAATTATTATATATGTATATATATAAATTTTATTTTGTAATATTGACTTAAGTTGAAAATAAGTCATATTTTTATTATGAAATTACCATTGTCTTCCCCTTCATGCCACCCCACCGCAGTACAACCTCACCGTTGGCCATCCACTGCTAGCAAATTACGCTGCCATTAGTGTTGTCATGGTCTCGTTATCATTTCCTTTCTTCCCCCCTTTGCATATTCATTTATTCTTATTTTCTTCCCAAGTTATTTACGGTTACCCACTAACCCCCTCCACGATGATCTCCGGTGACCTCTTTCCCCCTTTTTCGATTCTTCTCCAATTTCGGATTGCACGTGCACAACAACGTTGGGTGACCCAACGCGATGTGGTATAATAGGGATGGCAAAATGCAAGAAAAATTTTTAAGAAAGAATGTCATGTAAATTTTCTTAAAGAAGAAGGCTAAATTTTAAATATTAAGTAAAAATAGAATTATATACAAATAAAATTAAAAATAAAATATTTTTAAAATAATTTAAAGATAAATTATACAGTGATTAACGTACAGACTTTTCTTAACGAAAACGACAGAAAAATTCTCTTCCAATAATTTAATAAATAAGGACTTAATATTATATTGTTAGAATGAAACTCAGGGATATATATATATATATATATGTGTGTATATGTATAAAGGAGAAAGTGTCACATCCCATTCCTCGCCTCCGCTGAACCCTAGCCCGAGAGCCGCTCCTCCACACTGGTTTGTCCTTCGCTTCTCTATTCCTCGTCTGTTTGTATTTGAAGTGATTGTCTTCATCATTCGTCTTTTTTTTGTTGGGTCTATGTGTGTGGGGCCTCTAGAGGAGGTGTTTGCCATAGTTGCCGCGCCGGCGCGATGTCGGACGACGAGACGAGGGAGGAGAAGGAGTTGGATCTCACCTCCTCCGACGTTGTCAGCAAGTACAAGAGCGCCGCCGAAATTGTCAATAGTAAGCTCTCCCCCATCCCCATTTGATTTGTATAGCCTTCTACTGTTGTTCTGGGTATTGCTAATTTTGGATAATGACAAGCTGCGATGCTCAGATGAGTTCACTTGGTAGAAGATTTATCTGATGATTACCTTGCATTCGAGATATGAGCTTGTTTTTCGCATTGTTGTGTCTTGATTTTGTAGTTTTGTTCATTCAGTGATTTTTGATATTGCTTGCAGGGGCGTTGCAGGTAGTGCTATCAGAATGTAAGCCCAAGGCGAAAGTTGTTGATTTGTGTGAGAAGGGCGACGCCTTTATTAGAGAGTAAGATATTTTGCTAATAGAATTGTTCCGGTGCTGAGGTTGATCTATACTGAATTAGATTTTTTAAAATTTTTTAATTGATTAGCGTTGATGTTTTTGACTTGTTACTGATAATGGTAATAGCCAAACTGGAAACATGTACAAGAATACCAAGAAAAAAATTGAGCGGGGGGTTGCCTTTCCTACGTGTATCTCGGTTAACAACATGGTATGCCATTTTTCGCCACTTGCAAGCGATGAAACTGTTTTGGAGGAAAATGATGTTGTTAAGATGTGAGTGCCAAATGTCCTCATTTATCTCTGTCATGTTTGCTGACCTGTTAGTTGAGAAGTGTATTGATTCCTTTGTGTTCTTTTTTGTATTGAATCTAGCGATATGGGTTGTCATATAGATGGTTTCATTGCTGTGGTGGCTCATACTCATGTTCTCCAAGAAGGACCTGTTACTGGTAGACCTGCAGATGTCATAGCGGCTGCTAACACAGCTGCTGAGGTTGCTCTGAGGCTTGTGAGACCTGGCAGAAAGGTAATCTTATTATATCAGAGTTGACTTTATTTTTCCTCTAAGCTTTGTTTTTCTTATTTCCTGCAATTACAACTATTGTAAAAAAAGTTTCTTTTAATAGTCTAGCCATCATCATCATCTGTCCCTTATCCAAACTTAGCCAGAAAAATTAACATGAATTTTCCAGTTTATATAATGTGAATAAATTCAACATCTACTTTTGGCGCTGAATGTTCGTGTTACAACACCCTAATTAGGTTAGCAGTGGTGCTTTCCATTGAAATGTTGGGGGCATAATTTTTGTGTGCTGTTTTCGAAGATTTCAAATTAAAGTCATGTTCACTCGTCAAAACTACCAGCATTTTGTCAATATTTTGTTTTATCATTTGTTTTTTTATTCTCTTTCACGGTTGGTTTCTAAATGAGGAAAACTTATTTTAAGCTATGGATTGGAGTCCACATGAAGCTTGTGTCATAGTTACTGTGATGGAGGTTGTTCTCTATTGACTTGCTTTTCAATGTTCATATTTTTTTAATCTTGAATATTTTGTTGCTCCCAAATGAGGATAACTTGTCTTATAAGCTATGGATTGTTGTCCACATGAAGCTTGTGTCATAGTTACTCTGATGGAGATTATCTTGTGTCAACTTGACGAGAAAATGTTTTTGCTATTTTTCTGTTCACATTCTCTTTCTTTTTGATGTTCCTAATGAGGAAAAAATTGAAGGCTGCAGCTGATGTCTGTATGAAGCTTTCGTCATAGTTACTCTGATGGAGATTCTGCCATGGCAAATGAATTTAAATTTCTTGTTTTGTGTTTTGAAGCGCCATCTTTATTTTATGTTCTCTCCCGTGATACCCTCTCCTTCTTAATGGTCTTATGTAGTGTCAACTTTTTGTAAATAATGCCATTGATGATCATGCTTTCAAATTTCGTGATGGCTTTTTTCCTATTTAGACACTGAAAAATTAGAGTTATTAATGGCAGTTTGAAATGGGTTATCAGTGAGATCTGACAATAAAAATGTGGGGACGATCAAATGAACTTGATAAAATAGTAGATTGGAATACTGGATGGTAATGTTTTCTCTTGGATATATTCCAGTGACATCTGCAATTTTTTTTTGTTGGTCAGCTCTAAATGGTAAATGTCTGTTAGCAAAGTATGCCACTTGTCTTTGTTTTTAACTAGAGTTATGATCATCATTGTATTTTTTTCAACCATTATATGTGGTGGTTCTATATAATATAGTTTTTCTAATTCTATTTTTAAGAATCAATTAGAAGCTTCTTCAATTTTGTGATATATAACCCTTTTTGCACTTCAAATATTAGTTAAAATGATCTCGAGGATGTGTATTAGGTGTTATGTATATGAAATTTTGGGCGGGGAGAGCTGAAAGGGATTGTGAATAATTTATACACATGGAAATGTTAATGTTTTATAGCTACTATATATGGGATAAAGAACTTAAACAGATGCAGGCCTTATACGATGATCACTAGTTGTTGTGAATGCTTCTATTGCTCCTATTGTGCTAAATTGATCACTTCCAATCCGTTTGCAGTGAATTTCTCATATCAACTTGGCCATAAACACAATATTCTTCCATAGATATGGTCATGTAGTGACTGCAAGTTTTTTGTCTAACTTGAGTTCTTTATTTTCTTGTTATTGAAATGTTAAGAATCTCTGCAGTCTTTCTTTATGAAGTGATTTTATGTTTTAAGTGACAACTGACTTTTCTAGTTGACTTGTCTTATTGTTTGCAGAACACAGAAGTCACAGAGGCCATTCAAAAAGTTGCTGCTGCATATGACTGCAAAATTGTTGAAGGAGTCCTTAGTCATCAGCTTAAGCAGTTTGTAATTGATGGAAATAAGGTCGTACTCAGTGTAGGAGGTCCAGACACGAAAGTTGATGATGCTGAATTTGAAGAGAATGAGGTCTACTCAGTCGACATTGTCACCAGCACTGGAGATGGAAAAGTGAGCAGTTAACTTATTTTCTACAATATTGATCATTAAAATATCTCTCATAGATTTCATTAAATAGCTCCTCTCTCCTGATTTGGATTATATTATAATCTCACTATAAGTTGGCTTTTTTTATTTTGGTTTTAAAATGCAGCCTAAGATGCTTGATGAGCGTCAAACAACTATCTACAAAAGAGCTGTTGACAAGAATTATCACTTAAAAATGAAGGCATCAAGGTTCATCTTTAGTGAAATCGGTCAAAAGTTTCCAATTATGCCTTTTACTGCAAGGTATGAGATATATTGTTCCTCTTATATATATATATATATATATATGTGTGTGTGTGTGTGTGTGTGTGTGTGTGTGTGTTTACATTTCTACTTTCTAGCTTGTAATGTTCTTCATGATAATTGTTGGTTTGAACTTGTATCTCTAATTATAGGGCATTAGAAGAGAAGCGCGCTCGTTTTGGTCTGGTTGAATGCGTGAATCATGAACTCTTGCAGCCATATCCTGTTTTACTTGAAAAGCCTGGTGAGAAGTCGCTTATTGCAGCAGAACAATAAATTTTTTTTCAGTTAGTTTTTAAACTTCCTTAAGATGAAGTTTATTATTTGGCATACAAGATTTACATGTTTATAGGAGGGGAGGTCAGCGTCGATGCATCTATTCCTATGACTTTCAGATGTGTCTAGCTGTCTTTTCTCCTATACAGATGCTTGCAGAAGTTTAATGCTTGCAGTCGTCGATTCTGTGGTCTGTGGGTTTGGCATTTCTGCAACAATTTGTTATTATAATTTGGTTAAAGAAAGCAGAATATTTATCATGGAATGATGTTGCTTTGCTTCTAAAATTTTTCTGGATTTCTCCAGAGCTTGTGTTTGGATCCTAAGGATGATCACGGGTTTTTAAATATATATGTTTATGTGGGTTATGTTTCTTGATCGAATTTGCAGGGGACCTTGTAGCCCACATCAAATTCACCGTTCTACTGATGCCAAACGGATCAGATAGGATCACGTCACATCTTTTGCAGGAATTGCAACCAACCAAAAATGCTTTAGATGACCCAGAAATTAAGGCTTGGCTTTCGTTGGGAACAAAGACGAAGAAGAAAGGTGGAGGAAAGAAAAAGAAAGGTACGATTTGAAGCCATTCTCTTGGAGGCCAGATATTTTGTTGTTTGGAATTCTACAATATTAGAATCAAGGGTTCTGATTTTGTATGCCTTTGTGAGTGGAAAATTCTTTCGCGGTGTGCTTTACCATTTTAACAATTTCGAGTAATATTTTCTTCAACTACTGCAGGTAAAAAGGGTGATATTGCTGAGTCGGAACCTATGGATACTGCTGGTGCAGCCAATGACACTGCTCAAGACTAAAATATACCAATTTTGTGATTTTTTATTAGTTGTGTATTTGCTTGCTACCCTTGACAAATACCATGTAAGCAAAAATGTTCCACTGCAATAAGAGTCCGTGCATATCAATCTTTTTTTACTCTGTGCATGCGCCCGCAAATATGAATCATTTTGGTAAAATTTTGGCCAAAAGTGATTTCTTTTATAACTGGCCAATATTATGTATACCATTGGTCAAACGTTTTTTGTAAAATGATTTGTAAATGATATAAAAATTTTAAAACGGTCAATCTTTACGAAACGTGAACATGATATATTTTATATAAAAATAATATATCTAAATTATTATTTATTTAAATTAAATATAATTATATTTAGTGAGAATATAAAATTATTATGATTATTTTTTAATAGGTCATTTACCTTAAGAGATAAAAAAGGGGGAATTTTTTTTTGTATATGATAGGTCACATGAGTGATTACTTAAAAGTAATTATGATTAATTTAAATGTAATGTACAATGAATATATATTAATTTTTTAAAAACATATTATATATTTACTATTTTTAATAAATTTAATATTTAAAATTCTAATGTTATTTAGTTCATATTAAATTTGTTTATGAGATTTACAAATAAAATGAATTTAGCTTTATTTTCTAACCATTTGCATACTTAAAAAGGGCTCTTTTATAAATACCTTTACATAAATATACAAGAGAAATTACGACGAAATGGTGATGTAATGTTTTATTTATAATTCAACAACACTGTTTGTTTTATATAAGTATTTATAAGAAAATACTTATAAAAATATTTTATAAGTATAGTTATGTAATGCTAGCATCTCCAAAAGTGGTGTACTAATTTGAGAAAAAGCTAAAATCAAATATTTGAGAAAAAGAAATAAATAATAATAAAAACAAAGCAGGTAATATTTGTAAAACCCCAATAATTTCTACATTATTTTGTTTAAAGTTTTATAAATTTTGGAACGAGTCTTAAATATTATTTAATTAAATTGTTATCTTCTAAATCTTGCTTAGTTAATTTTAATCAAATAAAAATAACAAATAATAATAATGAAAAGAAAAAATATTAATCTTTTTGGATTAACCAAGTAGGCGCTATGGATAATTAAGGTTTAGCCGGTAGAGTTAACCATTTTGGTCATCTAGTAATAGAATTTTTATAATGATTGGGTAGATATGTTTTATAAATTATGGATAGGTAAGGACGATTAAACGTGAAAGAATATGTAGAAGATTTTAAGAGAAGCAGTAGTCATGTTAAAACAGTTTTGGGTGAGTTTTCATTTATTAGCCGCCGCTACTTTTTCTTCTCATTTCCCTTCCTTCTAACTCCTTCACCTTCCCTTTTTTTCCTCCTCTTTTTAGTTTTTTTTCTCCATTGTTCATGAATGCATCTCTTTGTTTTATTTTTTTATATTTTATTTTGATCATGCAGATCTTCTTGTTCAATGTGGATGATTTCTTATTTTTACACATCATAGCGTGAATTTTTGGGTGAGAAACTACACCTATTTTTCTTTTTTATGTTATGTCTTATTTTATTTATGAATTAAATAAATCATTTGTAATATAATTAAATTCCCTATTTATATTAATTAACATTAATATTATTACTATTTTGTATTAGGTATTATTGACATATGATTTGTGATATGTAAATTAATATTAATATTATATTTAATATGAAATATGTTAATTTTAATTTATTTATTACTGACAAATTGGTATATATTTGCCATTATTTAGCCTTATTGACCTTTAGATCTTCATAAAAATTTAAAAATGAATATTTTGGTTTGTGTTTTTCTATGGGTCAAGGTTAATCTATATTTTAAGTATATAAAAATTTAAAAATGAATCAAATTATTTTGTGTGTTTTGGTTTGTGTTTTTTCTATGGGTTAGTATGCTAAGTATATAAAAATTAAAAAATGAATCAACAAAATATTTTGTATGTTTTGGTTTGTGTTTATCTATTGGTCGGTAGGTTAATCTAAATATAAGAGTCGAATTAACTAATTTGGTAATGACATTATAGATTTGCTATTAATTAAACAATTAATATTTCTCTTATGTAAATTAGTATTAACGGTGTAGATTAAGATAAGAGGTTTATTTGAAAATAATATAATACCTAATTAAATATAATGTCTCATAGAGTTTATAGTTTACATTAAGTTTAAATTAATTATTTTAATATTAATTGTTTCATT
>JAVDBV010049579.1:0-12658 GCA_032619315.1 Piper longum
GTTGCTGCAGCCGGTACTTGGTGGAAGTGCTGGAATTCCATTGGAGACTTGCCTGAATCAAGGTACACGTTGTGAGATTGCTGGTGTTGGCAATCGGGTGCGAGTTACTTGTGGGAAGTAACCTAGTGTGAGTTCTTTTGTATTGGGTACATTGGGGCGAGGCTGTGGGGGTTGTCCACAAGCCGAGCAAGTACTTGTGAGAGGAGTCTGAGTGCTTGTAATATCCTTGTATTGGTTTTATAATATAAGGTTGGGAAGTATTTTTCCCGTAATCTGTTGTTTGCTTGTTGGCTGACGTTGAGGCAGGGGACTTTCGTACCAAGGTCGAGGTCAAGGTTAACAAGGCACGGGTGTGGTGAACCAAGTGCGGAGACAAGCAAGGGCAGACGACACAAACTCAATCCACATATTGGTGGTTGGGCGATCGGGTGGTGCTTGGTGTAGCGCTACTTGACTCTCGGGTGCAGCCTAACGACAATGAGTGTCGATAACCGAGAGTGCTGTCTCGTGTACTCGTGGGTGATTGAGTACGGGTGGTTGAACAAGGTGTTGGTTGGGGTCGCTGGATATAAATTGTGGCCGAAAATAATTGTAGTGTTTGTGACCTCGACTTCCCATGTTGCGTACTTAGTAGGAGGCTGAGTGTTCACAGGGAGGGGAATACGCCGCACGGGACTGATTTTAGGACGAAAAATTTAAGCCCTAAAATTAGACGTGTGACACCACGTATAGTTCCTCCGACCATTCCATATCCGGCCCAAAGCAAGATGAAAGGCAAGGATCAACCCGAAATGTGGTGATCCTATTTTTTTAAAAAATATATTTATATTATAAATTATATTATTTATATTATTTTAATCAATCTGTTCGGATTTTGGTTATTCTAAGTAAAAAAAAATAGATATAATTTTCAGAATTGGGTTCGAACTTTCGGATTGAGGTGATTCGAATACGCGGAATCCAATTCATATCCGATCCGAAACAGGAGGCAAAGGGCAAGGCTCAACCCAGAGGGCAAAACCGTAATCTACACGACAACGCCATCATTTTTAATTTCGAGAGCGACTCCAAACACCATTTTGTCACAATTTCGTTTCGTTTTTTGTTGGGAGAGCTGAGTTCAAAGTTTTGGAGGTTCGGGGAAGTGCGGAGCGAGTGTTCACCCACCGCCGCCGACGCCGACTCGGACGCCACGGCGGAGCACCACCGATGGCCGCCGCCTCCCTCCTCCCCCTTTCGTGCGTCGCGGCCGCCGCCGGAAAGGACAAGTTCGTCCGCCCCGCCGCCGGCCGGTTCTCAGCTTCGTTCCCGAAAACCTCTCCCGCTCCGCATTCTGCAGGTTCTAGGTGAGCGATATTCGCGGTCGTTGATTGGTATGCGTCTTGGGGTCTTGTGGTTGGAGTGTTCACGATAGATCGAATTTTTGGAGCGTTTGATGAGTTTTAGCTGCGATTGCGTTAGTGTAAGATGTTGATGATTATCTCGTCTCCCAAAATTGATGTGTTTGAGGTTCGGGGAATGGATTTTGTGTCATGTATTGAATGGTTTTTGAGTGCAAATTGATGATAGTATGTCAGTGAGCTTGATTCATATGTTGGGGGAGTGGGAAATGTGGGTAAGGTTGGTTGAAGAGATGATTGTTGGCTTGCACAAATTTACTAGTTTTTTTTCTCGAATTTTTGTGTGCTTGATGAGTTTTGTTTGAGGTCATGTATGAGGTGAATAACCGTCGCCTTTGTGTAATCCGATGTAGATGAGGTTCTGTTTAATGTTTTTGGAATGGAAAACAATCGGGTTGACACGAATTTCGGAAGAGCGGGAAATGTGAGGAAGGCGGTTAATGGGATGATTGTTGAGTGAGAAACATTGATGTTCATATCTGTTGCAGAACTGGTAATGAGGAAATTTAGCTTGTTTTGCATGGAGCCTAATGAACACAGTTAATGTATGTTATCTGTTTGTAATAAGATTGTAGATAAAAGAGCTGTTGAGTTGGCGTTGTACTTATGAAAGCTCAAGGTTTTTTGTGTTGCAATTAGAGTGTCGTTTAAAATGCATAAGTTTGAAAGCAAGATCATGGACAAGTTTAGTGAGAAATTCAGGAGATACCTAGTATGACATGGCCGATTGTTGCAATTAGAATGTTTTTGAATGCAAATTAATGATTGGACGTGAGTCAGCTTGATACAAATGTTGGGAGAGTGGAAAATGTGGGGAGGATGGTTGATGAGATGATTGTTGAGTGAGAAACATTAGTGATCATCTCTGTTGCAGAACTGGTAATGAGGAAATTTGGCTTGTTTGCATGGAATTTAATGAACACAGCTAATTTATGCTATTTGTTTGTAATAAGGTTGTAGCTAACAGAGCTGGTGAATTGGCGTGTGGAAAATAGGCAATCTTTTTGCAATTAGAATGTTGTTTAAAATGTTTTAGAAGTTTTACACCAAGACCAAGAACATATTTAGTGAGAAATTCGGGAGATACCTAGTAATCCATGGTTGATGTGAGCTTTGAAGAAGATATGTATGAGTGTCATATATAATTATAACTGCTTCACTTCTTAATTCTACTTAAAAAATGTGAAGTTCTAAAGATGGTGTACCTTATCTACAAAATTTTTAGACTTTGTCTTTTTATTTCTGATGATCATGAACCTTACATTGTGGCATGTCAGGGCGCTCTGCATTGTGAGAAATGGTAAAAGCAGCTCGTCTCAGATTCTTCCTTCTGTAAGTGGTAATTCTCTATTTCTGAAAAACATCCATTCAATTTTTTGTAGTTTGATTTACCACACTGCACATTGCCTATCTAATTGGTATCTACTTTCTATGCTTTTGTTATTTTGTATCGTAAAATTTATCACCTCCCTCTATCCTCAGCTGTTTGCTCAGATAGCTCAACAGAACAAACTGTTATTCCAAAAGGTGACACATGGTCAGTGCACAAATTTGGTGGTACCTGTGTTGGCACCTCCAAGAGAATTCAGAACGTTGCACAAATAATTTTGGATGATGACTCTGAGAGAAAGTTGGTTGTTGTTTCTGCAATGTCCAAAGTAACGGACATGATGTATGACCTTATTAACAAGGCCCAATCAGGGGATGATACATATTCTTCAGCATTGGATGATGTGTTTGAGAAGCATAGACAAGTTTCCAATGATCTACTTGATGGGGATGCTCATAATATATTTGTTCAGAAATTACATGATGACGTTAACAATCTGAGAGCCATGCTACATGCCATACACATTGGTAATTCTCTCTCTCTCTCTCTCTCTCTCTCTCTCTCTCTGCTCTTTCCTTAAGTCCTGGTAATGGCTTTAAACCCTTCTTGCCTGTAATGTTTTTGCTTTCATATCTGATTCTTAGTGAATCATTTAATTTCTGTTTTCTTAATATTCCTTTTCATGTGTCTCTTTAACCTGTGTTGACAATGCTCCTATCTAGGAGCAACATTGAAGAGTTAAATGTAGGTTTGTTGTATCATCTTCTCTATAAAGACATATGATATCTCACTGGTGTATGCGTACTTGCTCATCACTTTTTTTTTGACACACTTGACATTGTGCAGCTGGTCATGCGAATGAGTCCTTTACAGATTTTGTTGTGGGCCATGGAGAGCTGTGGTCTGCACAGATTCTGTCAGCAGTGGTAAATAAGGTGTGGTGCCTACTGAGCACGTTCTGTATGGTTCTTGAACTTTTATCTTGGTTTGTCATACTTTTTTTATATGGAAGGAGGTGCTGGTGACGATGATGATTAAAACAATGAAACTTTTATGTTGGGACTTCATGTATGTGCATGGATTGGTTCCTAATAATGCCTTGTTTTTGCAGAATGGAATACCCTGCAAGTGGATGGATACCAGGGAGGTTCTTGTTGTGAACCCCACTAATTCGAATCAAGTTGACCCTGATCTTGTAGAATCTGATAAGAAGCTAGAGGAATGGTTCTCTAGAAATTCAACGAAGGCAATCATAGCAACTGGTTTTATTGCCAGTACTCCACAGGGAATAGCTACTACCTTGAAACGAGATGGTAGTGACTTTTCTGCAGCTATAATGGGTGCTCTTTTGAAGGCTCGTCAGATTACAATTTGGACAGACGTGGATGGAGTTTATAGTGCTGATCCTAGAAAAGGTAGGGATTTTGCTCTTCTTAATTTTTTATTTATGTTGTTGCACGCATTGCTATGTGATTTTTTTTGTCGAATGAAAATTGATTGATGCAATTAAATAAACTGAATAAATAAAATTTAGTGAGGATGCAATCTAGCTGGAATCTTGGTTCAAGAATAATTAACTGCAGATGAAAGAGAAGTTACTGAGGTGACGCAGAAATGAGTTTGTTAGGAGAGAATTTAAAGAAACTAGAAAGTTGGGCACTGACAGAGTTGTATAGATATTACAAATCGTTAATTTATTTAGTATAATGACAAAAATCTTTATAAAGATCTTTCGGGAACTAGTACATGCCTACAGGTACTTGGTCTTTGTCTTAGAAGTGTCAAAGTAGCTTGGTTTAATGTAACTGAATGATTTTTGGTGCTAAAAAACTCTAGTCAGAGCAAACCAAATATCTGAGCTATCATGCTATTGCAAATAGTGTGAAGTGTAAATTGCTGAGCTATTTGTAATTCCGAAAAATAAACTTCGAATTGATTTTAAGTAAGTGCACTTTGACAGTTCTCTACAATTGCTATCTTCTTAATATGACCTAAAGTTGCTGCGCCAATCATCTATTATAATCATTGGACATTCATCTTGATTTGTCATCATGCTTCTGTTCCGACCTAAATTAAGTACTTCCTCATTTTGGAAGTTATGAGAAACAATGTAGCCCGTTGTTCCATTGACTTGCAAAACTTAATGTTACAATCCTATTTATACTGATTCCTGGAACTGTATGCTTTGCAGTTAGTGAGGCTGTGGTTCTGAAAAATTTGTCTTATCAGGAGGCTTGGGAGATGGTATTGTAACAGCTCATTTTCTTTAATCTATGCTAAAATGTATCAATCATTTGTCATTCTTAATAACATGTGGCATAATATACATGCAGTCGTATTTTGGGGCAAATGTATTGCATCCACGCACGATAATACCAGTCATGAAATATGACATTCCTATTGTAATAAGGAACATCTTCAATCTCTCTGCTTCTGGAACTATGATTTGTCAGACTCCTGAAAATGAAATCAAAGATGGACAAAAGTTGGAGTCTTGGGTGAAAGGTTTTGCAACAATTGATAATGTAGCTCTCATTAATGTTGAGGGGTATACAAGTACACTAGGCATTGTTTCCTTTATTTTTGGTATATGATTCTGCTTATGGATACATGTATCTGAATTTTTGTGACTCTACTGCAGAACCGGAATGGCTGGTGTTCCAGGTACGGCAAGTGCTATTTTTGGAACAGTAAAAGATGTGGGAGCTAATGTCATCATGATATCCCAGGCATGTTCACTGGGGCTATTTTTGGCGTGCTTTTCTTTAAATTAAGATACTTATAAGTTGGTTCATTTTTCATGCAGGCTAGTAGCGAGCATTCAGTATGCTTTGCCGTACCTGAAAAGGAAGTAGCAGAAGTAGCCAAAGCATTGCAGACTAGATTTCGTCAGGCCTTGGATGCGGGCCGTCTTTCTCAAGTAATTTTGATAAACAAATGTGTGAAATAATATAGGAAACTGAATATAATAATCTATATGATAATTAACTGAATGCGTTCCTGGTAATGAATTGCCAGTTATTATAGTGATTTTTAAATATATGAGTTTTTTAGTGATCAAAATTTAGTTTCTAGTTGTTTTTTAATTTTGAAGTACAGCCTTGATATCTTGGCAATATGTGAGTTAGTCTTATATGCATGTTTTTTCCATTCTAATTTTCACGTTCAAATGTTGTTGTAGCTATTTTTCTTGTACCTTTATCTAGGTGGTTATGCTGTTTAGGTTGAGGTCGTTCCAAATTGTAGCATACTTGCTGCGGTTGGTCAGAAAATGGCTAGCACACCTGGAGTTAGTGCTACTCTATTCAATGCACTTGCTAAGGTAATACTTTTTTCATTTTTTTACTATTTTTTCTTTTCATTTCATGTAAGGTCAAACTCCATGTATTTGCCTTCTTAGGGAACTTTGGGATATTTGTTGTGTTTTTTGCTTTTCTATCTTCTTTTTGAAGGTTTTGTCAGTTCATTACCATCATTTGATTTGTAATCCATGGCCATTTGCAGGCCAATGTAAATGTCCGAGCCATAGCTCAAGGTTGCTCTGAGTACAATGTTACCGTTGTGTTGAAGCGGGAAGACAGCATAAAAGCCCTTAAGGCTGTGCACTCGAGATTTTATTTGTCAAAAACAACAATAGCAATGGGCATTATAGGACCTGGACTGATTGGTGGCACACTGCTGGACCAGCTTAGGGACCAGGTGGGGAGTTCATGGCATTGGATAATAACTTTTGTAATAAGTAGTGAAGATGATTAACTATTTGTTTTTTCTAATTCACTTAAACTATGTTGATTATTTTCTTACATTGTGGGCATTCTCTATTAACTTGCAGGCTGCTACACTTAAAGAAGAATTCAACATAGATTTGCAGGTCATGGGAATCATTGGCTCAAGAAAAATGATATTGAGTAATTTGTACGCTAATTTTCTTTTAAGTAGTTGCATAAACCATGGAATTTTGACTTGTAATATCTTGGTCTCAGTGGGTTGCAGAGACAGAGTCCACATGAAGAAGACTATGTTCTTTTTCTCTTCTTACGACATTTCTTTTAGAGTTTTGTTTTGGAAGGACTTGTAGCACCCTTGCAAGATCTTGGATCCTATGGCCCTCTCGGGTGGCCTGACATGATGCAGAATGAAATTTATCTTTAGAGTCATTTTTTTCCCTATTAAAAAAATAGTAATTTCTTTTACATTGAAAGATGTTTTGTATAGGGGTATTGATTTATCTAAATGGAGAGATATCCAAAAAGAGAAAGCAGAGGCAGCTGATATCGAGAAGTTTGTTCAACATGTGCATGGAAACCATTTCATTCCAAATACAGTGTTGGTTGATTGCACGGCGGATACGGATGTTGCGAACCACTATTACAATTGGATATGCAAAGGAATTCATGTCATTACTCCAAATAAGAAGGCAAATTCGGGGCCACTTGATCGTGTAGGCGTATTTAATGCCTGTCTTATTGATAGTTGCATTTAAAATAATCTCATTTGTTACACTCGTACTGATCAATTATGTTGGTTTCAGTATTTAAAACTGAGAACCCTTCAGCGTAGATCATATACTCATTATTTCTATGAGGCAACTGTTGGAGCTGGTCTCCCTATCATCAGCACTCTGCGAGGACTTCTTGAAACCGGTGATCGAATTTTGCGTATTGAAGGAATTTTCAGGTAAGTTTCATAATGTTCACTTCAAATTAAATTATTTTAAAGGTGTTTTGTTATCTGGATTTATTTATTCCTCATCAATACTTACATATCAATATATTCTAAATTCATAATAAGGTGGGATATGTTGTTCCTTTGAGTGTATTTGCTATGTTACTTATGTATATTCCCATCTCACGACAAAACAATTCTCTATTTTAGTGGAACCTTGAGTTACATATTCAACAACTTTGTGGAAAATAAAAAATTTAGTGAAATTGTTACTGAAGCAAAGCAAGCAGGATATACTGAGCCAGATCCGAGAGATGATCTATCTGGGATGGATGTGGCCCGAAAGGTTCATAAAGTTTTTGCTATTTATATGCACTCCAATGTCAGCAGTTTTTCCTATCGAGGCAATATTACATCTAACACTCCTTCATGATGGCTCTTGCCCCTAATTTCAGGTCATTATTCTTGCAAGAGAGTCTGGTTTGAGATTAGAGCTATCTGACATTTCAGTTCAAAGTCTGGTGCCAGAGCCATTAAGGGTATGATTGCTCATGCACAGAACTTTCCAAAGCCAAGTTTCATACTTTGTTTTCTTACCTTCATTAATTCAATTCTTTTAGGAGAGTGCTTCTACTGAGGAGTTCATGACACTTCTTCCAAATTTCGATGGTGAAATGACCAAGAAACAACAAGAAGCAGAAAGTACTGGAGAGGTATTACCTGCCATTTGCTTTTGGTTCATGCGATTCAATTTATTCTCAGTGATGGACTAATATCCACATAAATGTTTGAGAGTTCGTGCATTCCTGTCAGTCTTGCATGATCATGAACGAATATTGATGTTGTTAAAGGTTCTGAGATACGTGGGTGTGGTGGATGTTATCAACTCCGAGGGGCGGGTGGAACTAAAGAGATACAAGAAAGAGCACCCTTTTGCTCAGCTGTCTGGATCTGACAACATCATTGCTTTTACCACAGTTCGATACAAAAAACAGCCATTAATTGTACGAGGCCCTGGGGCAGGGGCTCAAGTTACCGCCGGTGGCATCTTCAGTGATATATTGCGGCTGGCATCCTATTTGGGAGCTCCATCTTGATTACATATCTGCAGTTTTCCCAGTCGGGATTTTGTTGAGTAATTTCATTTTTGTCTCAATTGCCTCCATCGCTTTTTCGTTGGCTTTGGGTATTTATGTGTTGGTAGAGAAATAGAAGTTTTGCAATTAGGATCACCATCTTTGTATTTTTTTCCCACGCTGAACTTGTTACCTGGTTTAAGAGTTGCTATCTCGTTGGGAGGATTGTAATTTGTACCCTCTAAAGCAAGAGAAAGCCGATGTGAAATTAAGCATGCGTGCGAATTTCAGGACGTGGATCGCATAAATTGGCTGGAAGGTGACGGTTTCTGCAGCTTTTTGTATATTGGATTCGTGTTTTTGAGTGATCGACAACTGATAACCATAAATTATACGTACGAGTCAACCATTAACGTTCTGGGTCTGTTAGGAAGAGATTTTGTAATGCGCTCATGGGTTTTTTGTTAAAACATAAACGTTCTGAGTCTAAATAAATTTTGAATCGAATTTTCATTTTTCTCACTTTCTGAATGGAGTTTTAATTTAATGGCCGTTCGACCGTGTAAATTTTACAGGTCGTGCTCCTAACAAGTGGTAGGAATCCCTCATGGCGAAGAGACGCCGAGACGTACGTTAGCTTTAGGTTTGGTTCTTAGAATTTTTGGTGAGTTAAACGCAATCCTCTCCTGTAAATCAACATGGCTTCTCTTTTCTTAAAAACAAATAAATAATAAAATAAATACACGACTTCTTTTCATTATTTTTGAAGAGAAGTTTTCTAATTTACTATCTCATATTTAAATTAATTTTTTAATATTTATTTTGTTATTTAAAAATTATATCATAATAATTCTGAAATTAATTTTATATATTTTTAATATATATTATTAATAAATATTAAATATACCCGCGCATTGCTGGCTAGTTTGTGTGAAAATTACACAAATCACTCTTAATATTATTTATTTAGACGAATAATTTTTGTTTTTAATGATAAAATTGATAATCTTAAATAATTTTGTGACAAGTAAAGAAGTTAGAGGTAGTTTTACGTTCTCAAAGCAGAAATAAATAAATCGAATTATCAAAATTATAGACAATTTCTCTACAAAATACCATTGATTTTTCATTTAATTTTAAAATTAACAATATTGAAACTCATAATGTTAACTTTTTGAACTTCGAAGTAAATCGAGCTTATCTTCTTAATAAAACCAATCAAAGTGAGAAATTATGAATATGAAGATTTCCCGCTTTAGCACTTAACCAGCAGGAAGGCACTTCCATGGCCGCTTTGGCCGCCGTCGCCGCTGCCGGCGGACGGGAGTGGCGGCTGTGCAGCAGCATGAGGGAGAGGGAGCCCACGCCGGGTTCCTCGCCCACGGCCTCCAATCCAACTACGCCATTAGGAAGCTGGTCGAGTTCGCCGCCCTCTCCCATGCCGGCGACCTCCCCTACGCGGCCCGCCTCCTCGGTCACTCCCCCCAGCCCCCCAACGCCTTCCTCCTCAACACCCTCCTCCGCATCCACGCCCGTGGCCCACGCCCTGCCGCCGCCGTCCTCCCGCTCCACCATCGCCCTCTCGCCGCCGCCGCCGACCGCCACTCCTTCGCCTTCACCCCCCTCGCCGGAGAGTCCCTACAGGCCCTCGTCGTCAAGAACGGGCTTTGCTCTGCCGACCGCTTTGTCCAAACCGGCCTCCTCCGAATCTTCAGCTCCAACCTATCTCTCCTCCCACTAGCACACCAACTGTTCGACGAAATCGTATGCAAAGACGCGATCTTGTTCAATGCATTGGTGAACGGCTGCGTTCGACATGGATTCGGCCACAAAGTGCTTCGTCTTTTCCGACAAATGCTGATCGCCGGCTACGAAAGACCTGACCTTTACTGTGTCGCGATGGCGATTTCTGCTTGCGCGCAGTCCGGCGCGATGCGGCAAGGCGTATGGATTCACGATGACGACGCAAAAAAGTGGAGAATGGTAGACGACGTCTTCTTCGGCACCGCTCTGGCAGAAATTGTATGCGAAATGCCGGTGTAGCGAGAGAGCTGTTCAAACGTTCGACGAAATGCGCCATAGATATGTCTTAACTCGGGCGGCCATAGTCGGAGTCTTCGCTCTCCACGGCCATTGACTGCTTGAGCTGGATACAGGTCGCCGGCGCCAGCGACGTCGTCCCCGACGACGTACTGCCGCTCAACGTCTTGACGGCGTGTTGCCACGGCGGGCTCAAGGAGGAAGGGTATAAGAATACTAAGAAGTATGAGGGAAAGGTAGGGGGTGGAGCCGAAGGATGAGCGCTATAGCTGCATGGTGGACCTGCTGTGCAGAGCAGGGGAGTTGGAGGAGGCGACGAAGCTCGTACGAGAGATGCCATGAGGCCAATGGCGTCGGTGTGGGGAGCCACGTTAAGCGGGGCTAGGATGTGGAGGAGCGTGGAGACGGCGGAGGTGTCTGCTTGGGGTGGACGGCGGGAATGAGGAGGAGTCTAATTAGTATAGGTTGATTGACTTAATTATTTTTTTTGTAAATAATTAACTAAATTGAAAATTATAAATACAACTCTCATTAATATGGTAAAATTTACTTTAATAATTATTAGATTTTATCCTGATAGATATTACAAGTAGAATTAATTAATTAAACCATTAATTAGATCTTATAATTCCTTTTTTAGATGCTCCTAACATAGGCCTACAAATGGTCAACTTATTTATCATTTTATAAAGTATTTTGATTTACATAAATATAAAATAGTGAAATATTTTTTTTATCATTTTAAATAATAATAATAAATTTAATCGTACATTTTTATTTTAAAACAATAGTGGTAAAATTTTTTGTTACTATTATTATGTCAAATTATTATTTTATTTATTTTGAAAAATAAAAATAAAATCATATTAATTAATATAAATAAAAAATAATATTGTTAACATATTTAATTAAATTTTATATTATATTATTATTTTCAAAATTAGTTTAACACAAATATATTATTTAATCAATGCCAAATGACTTATTTACACCCTACTCGTAAGTAGGGGTGCTAAACGAGTGAGCGAGTCGAGCTCGACTCGACTTGTGTTCGAGCTCAGTTCAAATAGTTCGAAGTTCGAGTTCGAACGAGTTTTGAACATACATACTCAAGCTTGACTCGACTCGAGCTCGAATACACTTAAACTGCGAGGTCAAGCTCGTTTAACTCAATTAAAAAAATAAATTTAACATGATTTAAACCCACAACTTTAAAGTCAAGAACTTAATTACCTACCATCTCAACTATCTCACCTTTTTGTTATTATATTTTATATAAATAAATATAATTATTTACAATTAAACTTATTAGTATATATATATATAATATAAAAATTATATTATTATATTATTTTATCGAACGAGTCGGGTTACGAGTTGAGTTCGAGTCGAATTCGAGTTATAACTTAAATGAGTCGAGTCGAGTCGAACACGGCCTTGCTCAAGCTCGGCTCATAGGATTCGAGTTCGAGTCGAGTATTTAAATATCGAGTTTCGAGTCGAGTCGAATCGAGCCGAGCCAAATGCTCACGAGCTGCCTCGCTCAATTAGCACCCTTACTCGTAAGTGTGATTTTACAAGTTAGTTATATTCAAAATGCATTTAAATTTAATAATTTACTATCGTATCAAGTACAAGATATCATGCTCTTAGAACCCATGTTGCAGGAATCGGCCAATTTCGAGTGGAGTCGGCCGATTTAAATCGGATCGGCACGTTGTCGATCCGATTTCGGGGCCGAATCGCCCCGAATCGGCTTTCAAAACAGGCGATTCAATCCGATTTCAACCGATTTAAATGGGAATCGGTCATTTTTAATAAATTACTAAAATACCCTTAGGTTTATATTAAATAAATTATTTATGCATAGGTAAAATAGGAATTAAAAGGTTATAATGACCAAAATACCCTTAAATTACTAAAATATCTTTAGTTTTATATTAAATAAATTATTTGTGTATGGGTAAAATGAGAATTAAAGTTTGATAATGATCAAAAGGCCCTTCCGCCTCCCACTGCCGCCGTTGCCCGTTTTTTCAGCTAGGCGGGGCGGAGCTGCTTGGGGAGGGGGGTAGGGGGTATTTCCGGTAGGTGGAGGCTGGGTCGGCAGGGGCGGGGCTGGGCGGCCGGCAAGGCGAGGTTGGCAG